>JAOQIF010001148.1:0-26123 GCA_026260285.1 Colletotrichum sansevieriae
TATATTTTTATAATAGTTATATAATTTACTATAGATTTATTAATATCTATATTCTATATAGAAATAGCTTTATACTCTCCTCAAAAGGTTCGTACCTTCCTATAAATAATTAAAGGAAGGTGCAACGCAAATAGCTAAATAACGAAAAATTAGCTAATAATATATTTAACTTTTTCTTCTATAAATAATACTAATATTATACTTAATATTATATAAATTATATTATAAGTTAAACCTCTCCTTTATTATACTTATTCTTTATACTAATTATATTTAGATATTATCTATTAGAATAAAGAACGCCCGAAAGGCTACTAACGCTAAGAAAGCTAGTAAGAAGTCTAGCAAGAAGGCTAGCAAAGCACCTAAAATAAGGAAGACTATAGGTAGTAAATTAGCCCCTAGTAAGTCTATCTAGGCTAGAGCTGCTAAGAAGAAGCATCGCTAGCGCCCTAGTAATAAGTTAAGATTAATATAAAAGATAACTATAAATTAACCCTTTCTAGCTAAAGCCTTCTATAAAATTCGTATATACTAGAAGTCTACTAATCTTCTTATTTATAAGCTCCCCTTCTAGCGCCTTATATATAAAATCTACTAGGACTAGGGAAACTAGGATCTTCGCTTCTAAGCCTTAGTTATCTATGCTCTTTAAGAGTCTACTAAGTCTCTTCTTACTAGTATCTTTGAGAGTATATACCCCGATTCGTTATTTATATATTAAACTAATAAATCTAGTAGTTAACCTTGCTATAATTCACGCTAAGCATATTACTATTATGCCTAAAGACCTCTACTTAGTCTAGGTAATCCTGAAGGCGGGTAGGAACTATAGTAGCAATTAGTTCTAGATATAGATATCTATAGAATTGAAGAATTAAGTCGATTACTATAAAAGATACCTATAATAAGTTATATAAAACCTCTTACCTATAGGTACCTAATTTAGCTATGACCTAAACCCATATAACCTATGGGTACCTATATTAGCTATGACCTAAACCCACATAACCTATAGGTACCTATGGGTAACTTCTAACATTCTGGGTAGTACCCGTTACTACCCAACCCATACCGCGGGTACCCATGGGTACCCGCGGGCTGGGTAATTTGCATCTCTAGGGAATAGGCCTGTTCGGCCGAAGAAATTTCTCGTCGAAAGTGTAGAAGTCCAGATCCTTGTAAGAGCTGTCGTCAATTAAGTTGGTGATGTAACTCAGATTTTCGTCGACAGCGCAGTCGCTTGGGTTGGGATAGTGCTTCTCAATGATACTGACGTAGTCGCTGACGGCCTTTGGACAGGGACTGTGAACTTGGATAGAGAGTATAGCGGTTTCGCGATGCTTCAGAGACTCAATGATGTGACGGATATTAGTGGCGAGCTCTGTGTGCTCTGGTTTCTCGTACGACTGCGAGATGGCGATTTGATCGAGATTGACGACCATGATGAGGTTCCACGAGCTTTTTGGGTGGATGGAATGCTTAAGTTCAGGTATTCCTTTCAGGGCATCGACCGGAACAGTAATGCGAATGAAAGTCTCGTCGACCTGAGCTCCATCTCGAATCTCCCGAAAGCTATGATTGATGCGAATCTCAGGGGTGACGTAGACTCCATGGATAATCCTTAGATTCGCATAGAGTGTGTTGGTGCTGAGACCGGAGCTGCTCGAAAGATGCGAGCTGTCGTAGCCTGTCCAGAAGGTTTTGTCAACGGCAAAGGAACATGGAATCGGTAGGCTTTCTTCAGCCGCCAGAAGAAGAGGTCTCGGCTCCGTGGCTTCAGTCTCATTGATGCTTGCGCTGACGACTCGATGACGCTCAGCGTTTGAGCCGCTGATAGAAGCCATCGCGAAGCCCGATCAATGAAGACGAAACCCCGTCGTTAGACCAGAAAGGCGAATTTGTCGCACTTGGCTCAACCTCGTTTGTTGAGCTTTTGCCGAATGGCAACATCATCAAGAGACCCTGGCTCGGCGCTGATCGCGTCAACGAGCGACGCCGCGAGATCACCACTAAGGCGGATGTATACGATCGGCTTGGGCCACATCGCTACCTTTTACAGAAGAAGCAGTGGGATCCAAAAACTTGCTGTTTGATTTTGGAATGCATGCGAGAAGGCACGCTCCAAGATTACCTGACTTCCAACCCCGAAGTGTCTCCAGAACAGCGAAAGCAATGGGCGGTGGAAGCCGCTGAATGCGTTCAGCTTCTGCACCTCGCTACTGTTTACCATTGCGACCTCGGGCCTCATAATTTCCTCCTGGATGATTGCCTAGGCCTCAAAATCATCGACTTTTCTGGGTCCTCGATCGATGGTTCTCCCACCGAGATCAGACCTGGCGTTCGCTACGGAGCCCCCACCCAGGATCAGTCATCGAGGTGGATTACATCGGTTAAGATGGATGTTTTCGGTTCAGGGTCGACAATGTACTATATCATGACGGGAAAACATCCATTTCAAGAGCTTCAGGATCACGAAGTTGACACAATATACCGCGCCGGCGACTTTCCCGATGTGACGGGTATATAATTTGCTAGAATTATTCAAAAGTGTTGGTCTTAGGAAGTGGAGAAGGTAGATGGTGTCGTCAATTTATTGACGGCCTGAGCGTTTCATCAGGCATGAGGAATTGTACTGTATATAAGTAGCTAGAATTTGTGAGTAAGAGCTTGACAAGGGCCCGAGAGCCTGCAAGCAGTTACAGAAGGAGCTCGAGCCCAATCTCCTATATCATGGACCCTGCATTGAGGGACGAGAAGATCACGTGTGGTAAGGTGACACACAGATCAGTGAGACTGGATTTGACCGCAGGGTTGGTCGAAAGTCTTTAAAAGCTTTCAGGTGGTCACAAGATGAGTCCTCACGAACATCTTTGTGAACCGGTTCCTCCTCCAAGCCTTGTAAACAACAGTATGAACAGGTGGTGAAATGTTCGATTTTCATTCCACCTCAACCCACCCAGGAAAAATAAAAATAAGAATAAAAACGTGCGGCAGGAATTCGTGGCAATCTATTTCCTATATTCATGGACGGCATAGCTATCGACAACGCGGTTGCGTTCCTTACGAGAATGCGGGCTTCTGATCGGCGCCATTAACCCCGTTCAAGTACGAAACGCGGTCCTTGCAGTAGAATTAAACAGCGGGCTTTCCCTCCAGGCTCGCCTTTCCGTCGTCCAGACCACCGGCCTTGATGCAGACAACGTCGGGCATGAGATCCAGCTCGGTGTACAAGCTGGAGCCGCAACCGGAGCAGAAGAAGTGTCTGTTGTTCTTGCCGGAGTCTCCAGTGATGTCGTAATGCTTGGGTTCGCCTTGGGACGTGTGTGTCAGTCAGTATACATGCATGGTCAGGCTTCGACTGTGTGCGTTGCGTTGCATACCCTGAATGACCATGAATGAAGCACGGGGAACGATGGCGTTGGAAGTGAAAGCAGAACCGCTCCACTACATGTCGTCAGTGTGCACCCTCAGCATTCTTCTTCCGTGAGGCTACGCACCTTTTGGCAATCGACGCAGTGACACAACGCAGTTACCTGAGGCTCTTCTGAGTTCTTGTCAGTAGGACCACCCTCGATACATCTTTTTCGGACAAGCCCCTGACGTACCACTACTCTCGTACTTCACCGCCTTACACATGCAGCTTCCCTTAAGAACCATCTTGCGTCTTCCGAATATCAGATCTTTCAGTGTTGGTGTTGGAGGTTTGTCGCGACTAAATCCGTCGTTGATGTTGAAAGTCAGTCAGTCAGCTTGAGGTGACACCACACGCAGTCTGAGCGCACGTTTAATATATATGCGTTTGAGAATTTCGGCTAGCGCTAGTGCCAGCAATAATGAAAGAAGGTCTCTCATCTTATCATGGAATGACGCTATGCTGAGCCGTCTTCTGCGGGGTTCACTGCAGAAAAGCAGGGCGCCACTCTGTCGTTCAGGTGCGATCGGGGTGAGTGGGTGAGCAGGGTGAGCCAGGCAATTTTGCAGGTTGTCAATTCATGAAATATGGATCTTGTTAACCGTAATGTGCACCCCAGGGTTCTGAAAGTCAAGCCATTTCTAATGATAGAATTGCGCCAACACAGGCCCTCATCTTAAACCTTTCGGCACTCTTATCTATAAAACACTCCTATACGTGTGTTGATAAAAGCTCGTTGGCAGAAAGATGCTTCCTCATTACAAATGAGGTCGCAATCTGACGAGTTCTCCCCAGTTCTCAATCGTATCCCTCATCACGTCGCTGGCCCACATATAGTCCTGCCACGCATCATTACACCATCGGTCATCTCGGTCACCCCCCTGGACAGCGTTTCGAATAGCCTCGTCCCTCTTCTCTTGCTCTGGACCGTCCGGTAAGTGAAGGCTGCGCCCAGTTGACGACGTACTCGCCGCAATCTTGCCCGCACGCTCCTTCCGAACAGTTTCGTACACTTCCAGCACCAGGGGCACGTTGGACGTACACGTCAAGGCGGCAGCTAGCATCGCAGCGTCCTCAATGGCCATGGCGGCGCCCTGAGCAACGTAAGGGAGCATGGGGTGACACGCATCGCCGAGCAGCACCGCGCTGCCGCGGACCCAACGAGGCATGACCGGATACGTGTCCAGTCTCCATTCCAGGATCTCCTCTTCAGCGTGGCGCAGCCATGCTCGGATGACGGGGGACCATCCTTCATAAAAGTCCAGCATGTCTTTCCTGTGCGTCTTTTTAGACCAGACATCCTCTAGTCCGACGTCTCTCTGCTCGGTGTCCTTCGCGGGGTGGAGGAGAACGAGGTTGTATACTGTGTTTTTCTTCACGGGATATCCCATCACGTGGCCTCCCGGGCCCATGTAACGAACAGCTACGTCCTGTTCCAGCATCTGCTGCAGCTTCCTGTCGTGCTTGATCTTCTCACCATGTATGAGCAGTCTGTACGCCGCGTCACCTCCCGGCAGCGGCTCATCTAGGAAACCGTCTGCTCGAGAAAGCTGTTTCCGGACATTGGAGTGGATCCCATCGGCTGCAACGACCAGATTCCCGGAAATCCAGGAAACCACGCCGGTCAGAGCATCTCTGACTTGCACCTGAGGCAAGAAATGCGGATGCACGCCCAAGACGACCTGTGATGTCCTCACGCAGCAACCGGATTCCAGGGCGGCTTTGAGAAGTATGCGCTGTAGGTCACCCCGGTGAATCACGCCCATGGGTTCTCCGTATCGGATGCCCACGGCTGGCATCAGCGGGCTCGAGCCAAGCTCGTCGTCGCTGTCGTATCGCCTGGAATAACACATGGGAGTTAACCCTCATTGTAGATATTCTACGCGGTGAAGATGAAAGTGTCGGATTTTGGAAAGATTTCGAGACAGACGAACTGTGTCGCGAAATTCCCCCTAATCTTCCGGCGTCGTTCTTACCTGATGCTGACTCTGGAAAGAACAGACATGTGCTCCATGATATCTTCAATGACCCCCATCCTGCGTAGAATCCTCGTGGCATTGGGTGCAAGCTGGATGCCAGCCCCAGCTTCCAGAAGCTGTGGCACTCGCTCGAGAATCGTGACAGAATGGCCGGTCTGCGCAAGGGCGATACCAGCCGAGAGGCCGGCGATACCTGCGCCGATAATGATGACATTAAGCGGAGCTACAGCCTTTCGGCTTGAAAAGTAATACTGTGCCTGAGAAGGCCCCATGATGGCATACGTGTTACTCAGATGAGTACTGGAGGCTATAATGCGGTTGGAGTTCCTTGTTCACATTATATTTACGTTGTGAATTCCAGAGGGGTTTGGATCTCCACACCACCAAGTGTTCTTCATCGACGACCCGTTCCATTGCACCCTATGCAGGCTACCTAGGAGCAAAGGCGTTGGACTGGTTTGCTCGGCCATCCAAGCCATTGTGAAACCCAGTGCGACAAACAATCAATTACCGCCACATGCTTGGTTATGTTTGGTATCTTACAACGAGTCAAGGCTGAAAAGCAGGACTCTGGGCGGTCTTCCGGACGCCAATACCTACAGGACGGGACTCTTGTTCCAATCCGCCAAAGACACCTCTCCGTGAGCGGGGGGCTAAGAGGGGCGCGGTCAAACCCCATGCCATGGGATAGGTCAACGCCTTAGGATGCTGGTGAAGGAGCCTCACCTGCAGCAGAGACTCACCGTTAGCAACAATTACCTCAGCCTGAGGCATCAGCTTGCCATTCCGGATTCGCAGGTACAACTAGGTGTCTAGAAATGGCCCTTGCGTCTCTTACACGCTGAGCAAATTCTTACGGATGAGCCGCATAGGATCGTGGGGGGCGAAACCCTTCCCCAGATTTCGCCCGCCGAGATGAGGCTGGTTGGATGCAGCGTGGGGGATCCCATGCTTTTGTCTTCCATGTCCATTTCTCCCAGCTGGTGCACTCTGCTCCTAAACTGTCCAGGCCAGACTAGACCTACCCTACTGCCCGTCATGTCCCATCAGCATTCGTTTTACGAGGCAGGGACTGGCACCTCCCTTCCACCTTCAATATTCCTCGCTGTGGTACTCACATTGGTGCTTTTCGCCATCACCCGCTTTCGATCAGCCGCCAATACACCACCGCAACTCAGAGAAACCATTCCCTTCATCACAAATACAATCGGATACCTGACCAATGCCGGCGCCTTTATTGATCGGGTCGCGTAAGATGCTAAACCCACCCAATTCCCTCCATACGCCAAATACTGACGATGGAATGGCGAGACCCTGGAAGCAACCAAGAAAAACACTGTCAAATTCCATGTCGGCTTCATAGCCGTGTACATAGTGACAGGCCCAAGGAATGTTCAATTTGTCTTCAGCTCACCAGGTCTCCTGGACGGTAATCATCCCAATCGGTTGAGGGGGCATGCCTCCTGGCGCTGTACGTCCTTGGCGGACCGCAGGTGGATGCCGATGCCTCAATGGCCAATCAGACCGCCGTGGAAGCGAATTGGTGAGTCGGACGGAACCCTCCTTCCTGGCATGGGAAGTCTTCACCAACGGGTCCCGAGCTCGTGCTGACACTTTGCTCGCAGGTCACAGACCTGCCACATTGGGCCGTACTGCATCGTTCGGCCAAGGGATGCAAGAGATGTGTCGGTCTCGCTTCGCATAGTCGACTTCTTCGAGGCCAAGTTCGCAGTGCGCAGCGGTGGCCACTCCCCGAACCCGGGCTGGGCCAGCATCGGCCAAGAGGGCGTCCTCGTGGATCTGCAAAGGCTGAACGAGGTTAGGCTGTCCGATGACCGCACTTTCGCGAGTGTTGGCCCCGGCGGAAGATGGGGAGACGTCTACTCCATTCTGGACGCCGAGAAAGCTGTCGTGATGGGCGGACGGCTGCCGTCTGCTGGTGTCGGGGGCCCGATGCTGGGTGGTAGGTTGTTCCTACGGAACGATTCCTCCCCCCCCCCCCTTCTTTTTCCCCAAAGAAATACGGGACTCATCCAGCCTTAGGTGGTTACTTTCACGTGTCTGAGTAGTTTGGCCTTGCTGCGGATAACGTCAAGAACTTTGAGGAATGCTCAGTCGCTGGTACTTGGTGGTACTGCCCATTAGAACGTTAACGACCTCTCCCAGATTGTCCTTGCCAACGGCACAATCATCGACGCCAACGCCGACCAGAATCAAAATATCTTCTGGGACCTAAAGGGAGGTGGCCCGATTTTGGCGTCGTCACCCGGTATGACCTCTACACGATCCCGGTGTACAATGTCTAGGGTGAAATCCTCATCTACTCCGTCGACCAGGCCGAGGATGTCCTTCGAGCATTCGATGAGTGGCAGAAGGACGGGGCATCCAACTTCAAGTCGACCATCGCCTTGACCGTGTCTCTCGACTCCGTCACTGTTGGCCTGGTATACTCGGAGCCGACAACCGAGCGTCCGGAGGGCGTTTGTGGCTCAGCTGCTGCAGTCAGCTTTCCCGACGGTGCCGGGACGGTAATTATCTCTTTTTCTAGCTGGAACACACCGAGACGCGTGCTGAGATGTAACTTGTAGGAACGATTACAGGGCATACAGCTCCGCAGCGCCACAGGGGCCAACCAGACGTTTGCCATTCAGCACGTGGGACAACACCTCATCGACGAAGGCGTTGAGAAGGGAGGGAACCCGTTGAGAATTCCGTCCGGGATTCAGCCAGCAGTGTGAGTCTGATCCACGAACCAACTTAGACCACGGCTTGTCCGTCAATACCGCCGCACGGTTCTCGAAGACTAACCCAGCCGCAGGGTGGATGACGATCATTGATTGGGAGAATGAGCAAGACGATGAGCTCGTGCAGTCGGTGTCCATCGACACCACAACGAAGTGGAAAGAGCTCGGCCAGTCGCGTGGCTCGCATCTGGATTTCGAGTACATGAACGATGCGTCGAGGGACCAGAACCCGCTCCGGTCATACGGCACAGCCAATCTGGACAGGTTGAAAGATGTTGCTACCAGATACGACCCCAAGCAAGTATTCCAGAAGCAGCAGAACGGGGGGTTCCTGGTCTCGCCTGCGTGAATAAGTCTGGGCAGCTTGTTCACAGACAATCTTGAATGTACTTGGCGTTGGACGAAGTGCTGCAGGGTTTGTCTGTTCAAGTTATCTTGGCTGTTGGTGCCTGTCGAGATTGTGGCGCCAACGGTGGGCGATAACGCAGGCCAGGGTTACGTCGCACCCCCCGCCCCTCCAGTTGTACTTCTGGTGTGAGAAGTGCATAAGGTAGTTTGGAAGTCGATGATGATTGAAAAATTGACAGATCATCAGTACCTATGGTCGGTCACCCACTAGCAGCATAGTGAGTGTAGGGATAGATAAGGAGGTTGTGTTCCTTGGAGTAATCTACTGGATCTACAGCAAACCTGTGCTACATAGACGATTGGCATTTATCCCTTCTAGGGCAATCCGAGCCTGACTACGCCTTTCATCGAGTACTGACTGAGTCCGTAGGGAGATGAATAATACGACATACAGGCTTGTGTCTCGATTCTACTGATCTATCTCCGGTAGTTATGGCCTATACCGGCTACCTGTGAAAAGGTTAAAAAGACCAAGCGTAGTTACAAGTTATAACCATGGTACGGATACTGTAGATAGATACCTCATGGAAACTTCTGCTTAACCCTGGAGCCTCTGTCTGACAAGTTTCTTGGGAAGAAGCCACCCCCACCCATCCCACACCTAGAACGGAGATTCGCCCTTTGCCGCCAAACCTGGCTCGTCGAATGCACTCACAGGGTTGAGAAGTCACAAGCTGATGAACTTCCAAGAGGTGTATTGTACGTCCGCGCCCGCGACGGCCAACACCCTCGTATTGGCCATATCCCTGCGTGCGTCGATACAGCCGCAAGGCCTCAGGAGATTTGTCCGAATAAGGCAGGTAAGTTTGGACACTCACCCCCACTCCTCTGGATCCTTCGGAAAGAGTGGGTTGCATGCCGAGTGGGCCGGGTCTTCCGACTGTGCCCGCCGCGCCGCGCCGCGCTGCGCCGCCACCCGACCCCACCCCGCACTCGCCCGAATACTCATCGTCCCGACCGAGCACTTCGTCCTGCCTTCAACCCTCCCCCGTCACTTCCACCATGGTGGCCAACCTCGACAGCACCGCGGAGACTCAGCTCAAAGTCTCTTCTTTCTTCTACCAACAAGTCACCTTCAAGCCCGCCGAAATCCGCCATGTCGACCTATGCGGGAAGACCGCCATCATCACCGGCGCCAACACGGGCGTCGGCTTCGAGGTAGGCGGCCAGCTCCTCGCCCTCGGCCTGAGCAAGCTCATCCTCGCCGTGCGGAACCTCGACAAGGGCAAAGCCGCCGCCGCGAAGCTCGGGAAGCAGCCGGCCCCCGCTCGCATCACCTTCACCTCGTCCGAGGTCGCCGCGTGAACCGCCTTCGCGGAGAAGTCCAACTTCCCTCTCCTGGCCTCCCTGGACAAGGAGGCTAAGGTGGACATGCTGGATCACACGTTCGTGACGAAGCTCCTGGGGCAGTCCTCATCCATAGTCTCGTGGCCTTGGTGCCCCCCCGTCCGTCGTTTTGATCAACTCATCGTCTCCCGGCTCTGTGCACGACTCCGAGTTCAACCGCGAGCATGACAAGACCTTCTCCGGCGCCGTGGCCAAGCTGTTCATGAAGCGCGTCGCCAACACTGCTGCTGTGGGCTCGCGACTGGTCACTGATGCCGTCGTCAACCATGGCGAGGAGACGCATGGGATGTTCTTGTCCTTCACCAAGTTATACAAGTCAGTTCTCCCCCATCGCTGCATCATCTTGACTCGGGACTTTCATCTAAATGTTGGGAATCTGAAGATTGGCGCCCATCATCTACACACCCGAAGGCAAAAAGATCGAAGAGCAGTTGTGGTCGGAGTTGATGGCAGAGTTCGAACCATTTCACGTCGCGGACATCATCCGAACGGTTTCCGGCAAATAGACTGAGGCGGTCCGACATCCTGAAGCGTTCTGGTCCTGGTGGGAAGGAGTGGGTTATGAAGAACAATGAGATACTACCTAGTTATTCCACCATGATTGTGATACGGGAGAACACTTGCCTGTCTGGCATGATGTAGATGTTTTGATTATTGACCGGGATGGATGTCAGCGAAACTTTGTGTCAAGATACGCCTTTGGCGCTCTGGCAGCCGCTTCGTGAAACGTCAGTTTAGCGAAACACTGCTTGATCAAAAAGTGGTAACTGACGGTCTGTTTGATTAATTACCAATGGCGGCGGATTACGTTTAATCCGTCTTTGCAACGCCTGCGAACCGTCTCTGGAAAACCGACTGCCGCATTCTATCGCACGCAAGATCCCAATCTGATGTCCACTTGCGGTAGAATGGCTGGTATCCAAGCAATCCGCTACCAATCCATCGCCCTAGCACAATACCCAGCCCAACCGACATGTACTTTCCAAAACTCACCCAACTGGGAAAGGATACATAAGTTCCACCTGCATCAAAGGTCTAAATGGAGGACGGAACAATTAGCGAAACCGGCTAACGGTGCGAGTGAAGAGGGGGGATCCGACGGACGACGTACGCGCTTTCACCCTTGACGACAATGTCGTCTTGGTACTTATACCAGTTCTCAAAGAACACCGGGTTCAGCTCAAAACATTGCCCGTCCTCTCGCCCGACAGGAGGAAAGCGACATGAGTGACGCCGTCGTCCTGGCCCGAGATCGGGACTGGGTACTAGCGGTGGTGCGCGTATGGCTTGATGGAGAATCGACCGTCGGTCGGCCCCAGAATTATTTCTTTACCTTCCAGCTCGACAACGATCTTTCCCTCGACAGCCTCAGTGTACTCTTCCTGGAGATGAAAACGCGTGGGAGGTTTCTTATCGAAGAAATAGGCGCCCTTCACGAGGTCGAGCTCAACCCGCAGAGCGAACGATCGCTCGGGGTCTGAGTGAGGCGGCCGACGACAGCACCTTGCAGACTGCGGGGGGGTTAGCCCAGTCACTGACTCAAACCAAAACGGGGGCGCGACTGATTACACTTTGACGAGAGTGTCCGAGTCGGAATACTTCACCAAGTTCTTGTCGGACTCGGCCATGGTGGGCAGGGGTTTCCCAATGTTTACTCCGTCACCTTCGGTGAGGGATGTAGTTTGGTAATCACCTTCCAGGAGGCATTTCTTGTTGATTTGCAGTACGTAAAGCACGACAAGACATTTAGACAACTGCTGTGAACAGATGCCGTGTTCACGCTGATATTAGCGAAGGAACCAGGAATGCGCGGTCTTTTAACGTGGATCGTGGGGCGGACCAGACCGCGAACCATCCTTCTTTTGGAAACTCCCGGTAACTACATTTACGATATGCATTATTGATAGACGTCTCCGGCACACTGGGGCCAATCTGAGGAACCGCCGATGCGCAACTGAAGCAGCGACTCTGAGAAGAATGGCTCTCAATGATCTGCCGACGGAAACCACATCACACACCCGACCACACGATCTTCCAATTGAACGGATGTCGTATCATTGAGCAATTTAGCTATACGTAATTGGAGACAACGCGTTCTCTTCCAAGATGAGGTATGACACTCAACGGAATAAGGTACTCCGCAAGGAAACCACTCGCGATCGCTGCCCCGGTAAGCCAGAAGGCCCGAGAAAACCAGCGCCAACAACTAGCGGGGTCGTTGAGATCAACGCTCGCAATCATGCAACCGACCGAGACAGTACAACTGCCGACCACGAGATCGTAATACGGGAGACCCAGTCCACCGTGGTACCCAGGCGCTATGACACAACCAATCATGCTAAGAAACATGGACCAAAGGGCCGGCTTTGCAAACCTTTGGATCAGGATTGCAGTGCTCTTCACGCCAAACTTTAAGTCGTCCGCGAGGTCTTGGTGGGCGTAGATCGTGTCGAGAATAACCACCCAGAGTATAGAAGCCAGCAATAAGCTGACGGTTGAGGCATCAGCCCACGGCTTTGAGACTCCCATGCCGGAACTGCCAACCATAATGCCCCATGTTAGGCAAAACCCGAGCACGAATTGCGGCAGGTTGGTGTGTCTCTTTGCCCAAGGGTAGTAGATAGTACCGATAACAGTTGGAATTACTGCCACGCTTGCGTCGCCGGGCAGCAAAAGCAAGAAAGCAGCTGCGCTAGTGCCTGCGTGCAAGCAAACACAAACGCGGCACGGTATGCGATAGCACCCCTCGGGATGGGTCTGGTTCGTGTTCGCTCGATCAGAGCGTCAATGGGGGCGTCAACGAGGTCGTTCCACGCGTGGCTCGGATTGTTGCAGAAGAAAGACCCGCCCAGCAGTATGAGGCTCACGCGAATAAAGTCCTGGACGGGGAGGCCATAGGCGGCCGCGGCGTGGAAGACACCAAAGTTGTGCGGAAAGTAGGTGAGGAAGAAGCCAGCAGGCGGGCTGAGACGAGCAAGCTGGATATAGGGGATCACCGGCCCCGGAAGGAGGTTAACCCAGCCTTCAGGATGGACGCCGCTGTATTATTGTGAAAGACCGTCTAAATTGGGGTTGTCTTTGGCTTGCATGAGTCCCTGCTTTTTGGACACTTTTGTCTGAGCCATGTTGTCTTGCAACTGTTGGGAAAGCTTGAGAGCGAGTACTGTATAGCAGAGAATTGGGACGAATGATGAAGTGAGTACCATGACCTGCCAGAATCTGGCAATGCCCCTTTAAGTAATCTTGAACAGTGAGATATGAAAAGTTTTCTTCATCCCGAACTCTACCTTCTTCATTCAGGCTCCGAGCACTGTCTCCAGCCCTTATTGCGGTGCGTACACCCTAAGGGGGCAGGCATGCTGGGTGTCTCCCACTCCATGGGCGTATCGAGTGATCATTCGCATGTACAACGATGGATCTCGCTGGATCCTGGCGCGTGCCAACCAAGCATGGTGTCGAGCAACGTCGACAGCTGAGGTATGTAAGCAAAGCGCACTTATGCGCCATGCAGCCTGTATTGCAACGTCGACATCAGGGCCAGCGATAGGGTAAAGCCAATATATTGATATGTATGTGTGTAACTAGAAAGGGGCCAAGTCGGCCCACGCATGACAGAAAAGGAGGGTACACCTGTCGAATGCAAATAAGCCATGTTTAGGCTTGGATCCATACGCGGATTCATCGGCTGGCGTCATTGCATACACCGGTTAAGCCAGTGCTAGGTCTAACACATGGCTGCCCGAGCCTTTTCTAAGCGATACCAAATGTACAAAGTGGAAGTCTGCAGCTTGAGGCGAGCACTTGACACATCCGCTTCACTCTTCAAAATCCGGCGGTCGTGCGAGAGCTCTCCTATGCTTTTGTCTGAAAGGTTCAGACACACTTCACCCAGTCACTGGAGATGTGAGTCAACGCTGCTCTTTGGCTTCAGGCCTCTCCGATGGCAATCTTCGGGTTCATACTCCTCATCTTTGGGTTTTGGGTCGTCAGGCTGGCATACCGCCAACCACTTCATGGAATCCCGTACAACCGCGGTGCTGCAGCCTGCAAGGGAAATTATCTACGCAAGCGAGCCATATTTTTGCTCTAATCCTTTTTTAAATGAATTTAATACTTTAGTTTCTCATAATCTGGAATACCTTTATTCCATTGACTAATCAAACTGCTCTCTCTGCAAAGGCGCCTGATGGGAGACCTGACCGAGCTTGGGGAGTGGGAGAAAAGAGGCAAGGGCATCCGGCCGTGGTTTCTGGCGCAGGCGCACAGTCACAACTCTGCGCTGACCCAGATCTTCCTGGGCCCGTTTTCGAAGCCTGTCGTTCTCGTCTCCGACTACCGGGAAGTGAATGACATCCTGAGCCATCGGGATGCTGTCGACTTCAAGAGGGGGAAGAAGGTGGACGTCTTCACCAGGTTACTGCCCCACGCGCTCCCGTCGATGGAAACCTTCGATCCAAGGTTCAAAAGCAACAGGGACTTGGTGAGAGACCTTATGGCTCCATCATTCTTGCATTCGGTGAGTATCGTAGCCCCCCAGTTCATGAGAGGATTGTCAATTAACATCTGACTCAAAGGTTAACGCGCCTTATGTCTACGCTGTGTCTTGCAACTTGCTGGAGCTCTGGCGAACCAAGGCTCACCTCGTCAAGGGCCATTCCTTTGACGTTTTCAACGACATTGTTGAATTCTCCTTCGACGCTATTTTGAGTGCGGCGATCGGCCTTGGGCCCGAAGGCGGAGACGTCAAGCGTCAGCTGTCCTATTTGTCCAACCTCGACAACAAAGAGTCGGGCTTCACGGCAAGCAGCTTAGGATTTGACGAACTCGCTCAGCTTCCTGCCGCTCAGCAGTCTCTCAAGCTCTGGGCGTTGGGGTGAATGAGGAATCGCTGTGGAAAGGTTTCTACATGCTGTCGCCTCGACTGTATCATGCCGTCAACAAACTTCGCCCATCTGTGCGCAAGGCGCAACATATCCTGAAAGGTTATGTAGAATCGCGGATCATTGCGGCAATTCCCAGGCTGTCTCAAGGAGGCTAGCCGGAGTCGGCCCTTGACTTCACGATCCATCGAGAGATGAGAGCTGCCGAGAAAGCCGACAGGGAGCCTTACTTTAGGGACCCCCGTACCTCGACCAGCTGTCTGGATCCCTCATCGCCGGGCATGATACCTGGACCGGTTCCCTTCTCTGGCTGATGCGCAAGCTTCTCGAACATCCTGAAGAACAAACCAACATCCGGGACAATCTGCTTGACACCTACAACGCCGCTTGGAAAGAGAAGAGGCTACCTACAACGGCAGAGCTTGTCCGCCATGCACCTTACCTAGATGCCTTCATCGAAGAGGTACTGCGGCTCAACACCCCGGTGGTGACCATCATGGTGACAACACGAACAGACACTCGTGCTTGGCCATTTAGTCCCGGTAGACACGCAGGTCTTTCTCAATCTCACAGGGCCGTCGATCAGCATGCCAGCGGTCCCGGTGAAGGAAGATGAAGGAAGATGTGCGGAGCGAGACCTCGAAGACGTACAAACCTACGAGACAGAATTGGGACGACCTCGACCCGGAAACGTTCCGGCCGGAACGCTGGCTCAAGAGAGGTGGAGACGGGTCCCTGGTCTTCAGCGCGGGCAGCGGCCCGGCCCTGGCCTTCAGCACTGGAAACAGGGGTTGTTGGGGCAAGAGGCTTGGGTACTTAGAGCTGAGAATCCTGCTGGCGTTGCTGTTGTGGACTTTCGACTTCGAGTTGCCGGGGAAACTCGTCTCTTGGGAGACATACGATTCGCTAGTCACGGCACCAAAGACTTGCATCTTGCGTCAGTCCGAGGTCTGTCATTGATGGACGATCGTGTGCCCATCTTGGTTCTATCCAGTTCCGCCCGGTAGGTTAGGCCTGCGAATGTGGTTTTGTTCTCTTCTGGCAAACGCAATGGCGTCTGCTTCGTCAGTTTTGTGACCCGTCGTTGCTGTCTCTTCCTCCTCGGGAACGCGCTTGAAGATTTCCAAGTACCTGATTATATCGGTTAGTAACGTGAGTTGGCCCCCACTTGACGTAGCCACTTGACGTATTCTGAGCCTGGTTCGTCGCACAGTCCATGAGAAACAACCATGACCCCGTCAGCAGTTAAGTCCATGATCTTGAAACCCTATATGGCATCTATCTGAGATCTCCTTGCCGCGCAAATCCTCGCGAGGTAGCTTCATGCTGGTTGTCGCGTTCAATCACAGCTTTTTGAGGCTCACGCCGCCCTAGATGAAGTCTTTAATGATGAAAGGGCCTAGGCTGAAGGGGTTTGAAGACATGAAACCCCAGGCCTTGATATCTAGGACCGGCATGCAGATCGCAGCGACTTTAGTGTTACGACCCATTGGAAGCATACGGACCAGGGTGGCCCCGCAGGCACTACTAGCGCCTAGAAGACCTTTATATATAGGATAATATAGGAATAACGAGCCTTACCTAGTATAAAAAAACTATAATGTAAGTTATATAATAATAAGATAAGAAGTAATTAGTAGAATATAAAAAGGAATACTTAGTAAGTAATTAGTTAGTATTACTAACTAATTATAATTACTACTATAAGCAGGTAATTACTTAGGGTAAGTAAAGAAGAATATCTAGGACTAATATATAAAATAGACTTAAGCCTAATTTAAGGATAGATTTCTATAGCTCTTTAGTAATTAACTTTATAATTATCCCTAGGATACTCTTAGCTTATTCTATCCTATATATTACCTTATAAGGATTATAACTAGTTACTATAGCTCTTAACCGCCAATCTAACCTAGTAATATAGATTAGTAATATAATATTATTATTATATATTATCCCTAAGCTTCTATTAGTAGAAACCTTATTATTAGATAGCTAATTATAATACTTTAATTACTCCTATTTAATAAATTAACTTTTAATAGTTACTAATATTATTATAATAATATATCCTCTTATACTTTAATTACTAACCCTACACTTAGTTTATCTTCTAGCTTAAGATAGTAGCTTACTAGGAATCTAGCTTAAGAACTTAAAAACGCTAGAATAAGAGATAATAACTCTAATAATAAAGAAGATACTTATAAGTAGCTTTAGAAAGTTAATTAAGACTTTAGAAAAGTATAATTCTTATTTAATAATAATACTAATTTAATTAAGGAACTTTAAAAAGCCTTTTAAATATCCTAAGCTTAAACTATTAATCTTAAATATTAAAACTAAATACTTTAGAATAGAATTAATACTTAGCTTATTATTATTAATAGATATAAGAAACTTAAGCTTAACTTACCTACTCTATTTATTAATACTATAGGATAGCTTAAAGAATTCCTAATCTAAGTTAAAAACTATTAGGATTTTTATTATAATAACTTTAATAATAAAATTAAGAAGGTTAGATATACTTTAACCTTTCTTAAAGGATAAGCTCTTAGTAATTTAAACCCTTTCTTAAAAGTACCTAGATAAGGAAATACTAAATAAATATTCTATAGAAGTATAAGATATTTTTAATAGCTTCTAAGGATTTAAGTATACTTTAAAATCCTTATTCTAGGATCTAAATAAGAAATAATAAGTAGAATAAGACTTATTTTGCCTTAAATAAACTAAGTTAGCTAAGTATTATACTATATAATTCTAATATATCTATATATAACTTAATTTAACTAATAAAAAATAAGATCTTTATATTCTATACTAACCTTAAGAATAAAGTTAAAGATAAAATTAGTAAGGTTAATAGGCCTAATAACTTCTTTTAGTATATAGAACTTATAATTAAGATTAATAACTAACTATATAAATATCATAAGGAAAAGGGAGAATAATAACTAACACCTAATTAAGGATAAAAGCTTTAGTAATAACTATATAACTAGTATTAGAATAATAATAACTAATAAACGAACTACTTATAGTATAACCCTAAGGTAGCTTAGTATATTACTACCTATAGATATTATAGCAGACCTATAGATCTTGATATAGCTACTAAAGATGCTAAGAAGAATTCTAAGTATTTTAATTATAACTAAATCAGATATATTATATATAACTACTTATAGCTTAAGAAAAGATAGTTTATACCTATTCTAGAACGAGTATAATATATTAGTAATATAACTTAGTATACCCTATATTAGTAACTGAGCTAAACTATTTATTATAATAATAACTATAGAATCTATTTAGACTCTAAGGAATAAGTAGGATAGTATCTAAAGAACTCTTATTACTTAGGGTATAATACTATAGGAATAATAGAACCTATATTAATAAAAGCTATTATAATAGGATATTATAATAATACTAAGCTTAAATATAAAGCTATAGAATAGCCTAATAAGATACTATAAGTCTATAAGACCCCGGATAATTAGATAGTACTACATAACACATTTATCTGTATAAGATAAGTTAGGAAAGCCTTATAGCTTAATAAATAATATATTAAGACTAATCCCTATAATCTTATATAGTAACAATGAATTAGAGCTATAAAATTATACTTAGAGAGATAAATATATACTTAAAATAATCTAGAATAAATCTAATAAATTAACTAAGAACTTAGGGAATAGGTTAGCAAGGGACCTAATAAAGAAGAGGAAGAGGATTCTAGAGAAAAACTTAACTCCTACATAAGATAATAAATTAATAAATAGGTATAAGAATAAAAGCCTGAGACCCTTATAACTTAGATAAACCTTATAATATTACTACATAATATACTTAGATAATAACTATTTATAGACTTAATTCTAAGAATAATATTACTAGCTCTAAAGAGGAATCTAATAATAAAGGAACGAACTGAAGACTCTAACTATAAGAGGTTATACCCTTTAGTAATAACTAGAAAGTATATTTCTATAGAGTAATATATAAATAATAAAAAGAATTGAAAGATTTACTTTTAGATAATAATAATAATAAATACCGACTTCTAATATATTATAAATACTTATGAGTATTTTAAGTATCCTACCTTTAATAACTAGTATAAGGAGTACTTAGGAGAAAAGTATAATTATAAGTATTACCCCTATAAGTAGAATAATAACTCTATCCTATATACTTATTAAGTTTCCTAACTCCCCTATTAGTAAATATACTATTAAGATAAGAGAGGAATTACTACTTTTATACCTAGTAATAACTACTCTATAAGATACCTAAGTAATATATAGATATTATAAGAAGAATACTAAGGAGATTAATATAAGATATATTTAATATATAAAGCTAAAGTATTATAACTCCTATAAGAAGGACCTAGCTTATTAAAACTAAGGATCTAAGAAAATAGCTTTATTAAAGTATATAAGTAAGGTAAGACGATTTAGATAATCCCTAAACATAAGTAGTTAAAAAACTAGACTTACTTATTGAAATAGAATAATAATAGGTAAATATAATAAAGTCCCTGTATAGTATTAATATATTATAAGTAAACAAAGAATATCTCTTAGTTAATATAACGATTAATAGAGAACCTACACTAGTAATAATAGATAGTAACATATAAGCTAACTTTATATTACCTAGTATCGGAAATTAATCATAGATTTAATAGAGAAAGAAGGCTTTAGAAGAAGAATATTACTTATAAAGTATTAAAGGAGATAGAGTTTAATATAATAGAGGCCTTATTAATTTAAAGATAATATAACTTCCTTTAAATTACTATAGCTATTAAGAGTAACTCTATTTTAATATTATAGATATAGGAGATAATTATAATATTATCCTAGGACTTCTATAGTTATAGAAATATAACTTATTAATAGATTAGAAAACTAGCTAACTCTAATAGATAGAGGACTTAGTTACTAAGTAGTAACCTAAGAGAGGTATCTTAAAGAAGCTAAGAAGAACTCCTAAAGTAATATAAAACCCTATATACATAAGAATTAAGGATATATATATTAGGTTATTAGTAGTAGTAAATATTAATAAGGAAGATTAAATACTATTTATCTTAGTAGAATAGTAGTAATATTAGAAGTTATTTACTAAAGAACTTAATATAGGATTATTAGAATATAGTAGCTATAATTATAAGATTACGCTAAAACTAGAAAAAGAAACAATATTTAAGAAGATATATAGACTTAATTAAGAAGAAGTAGAAGTATTTAATACTTATTTTAATAAGAATCTAAAGAAAGGATTTATTAAACTATTAATATTACCTATATCGTATTTAATACTCTTTATACTAATGAAGAATAGAAGAAAATAGCTCTATATTAACTACTAAAAACTTAATAATATTATTATTTAGAACTATTACTTATTACTGCTTATCTCTAGGTTATATAACTTCTTATATAATATAGACTAGGTTATAGCTCTTAACCTTAAGGGAGCTTATAACCTTATTTATATTAAGAAGGGTAATCGAATAGAAAATAGTATTTAGAATATAATATAGATATTTCAAAACGCTTATAATACCTTTTGGACTAATAAGTATACTAGTAACCTTTTAGATTATAATTAATAAGATATTATAACTATACCTTAATAATAATCTTATATTTTCTAAGAATCTAGAAAAATATAAGAAATATATATATAAAGTATTCTAATAATTATAAGAAGTAAAACTCTTAGTTAAGCTAGCTAAAAGTAAATTTTATTAATAAGAAGTTAAATTCCTAGGATTAACTATTATACTAGGAATTATTAAGATACTAAAAGATAAAGTAAAACTTATTTATAACTAGCTTATACCTATTTATATTAAGGATATATGATCCTTCTTAGGATTTATGAACCTCTACTAATAATCTATCAGGAACTATATAGAAGCTAGCAAAAACCCTTAGAACCTTACTAAGAAAGATAATATATTTTAATAGATTAAGAAATATTAATAAGACTTGAATAAGATTAAGGAATTAGTAGAAGAAGATATTATACTCTCTATATTAGACCCTGATAGATTATTTAAACTTAAACTTAATACTTCAGACTTTATTATAGGTATATAACTTAGATAATATAATAATAAGAACTAATTATAACTAGTTACCGGCCTCTGGCCACTGCATAGTGATTTTACCTGCTTAAGTGCAATAGACCCTCTAACTCCGCGCCTCCTATAATACATAGCCTTTAGTCACGTGATCGCGACTCTCCTAACTATAGCTATACTTATACGTGCTCTACTAGATAGCCTCACGATCTTTAACTTTATATTAATAATAACGAGGTTTTAAATTATTTAAACTACGAAACTATTAACTTATCCTCTCGCGCACTACTCGCGTACTACCTGCGCTGCTAATACTGCCTCCATCACCGCTTTATCTGCTAGCAGCTATGCTATCGTTAGCAACGCTCTCTCTATATCATCGGCGCAAGCTATACTTACCGACCCCTAATAGGCCTGGGCTGCCTAGGCTACCTCTGCCTTAATAGTGCGGAGGACCTGCTCGAAGAAGGGCTACTCTATAGGGTATATAATAACCCGCCTAGCTTCTACTACTAAGTCTACTTCCTTAGTTATAATATAATTATAAGTATCCCCTCTAGGTGTATTAACAAGAGCCCTCTTAAGGGCTATACTAATAATATACTCTCTATATATAATAGAGTAGTTAATAAAGGAGCGGGTTTTATTAACTATATTAATATTAAACTCTCTAGTAAGCTCTTTTATATTATTAGTATTGAAAGGTATACCTCGCGTAGGCTTAGCGTTTTTATATGTAGAGTTTAGTATTAATATAGTTAAGGATTTATTATAAGTTATAGGGATAAGGATAAGGAAGAGGGAGAGATATAAGGCCTTACTTATAATAGAGCTTCTTATGCTTCTAGCTATAGGAACCTCTTAAGAAAGACCTCTTTAGTTAAGAAGTTATTTCTTATATAGTAATATTTACCTCGCTAGAAGGTTAACCTTTTAGGTTAAGTAGTTATCTTAAATAGTAGCTTTCATAGTACCTTACTAGAAGGTCGACCTTTAGTTTAAGGAGTTATCTCGCATGGTAGCTTTCGCAGCACCTTACTAAAAGGTTTAGCGAGGGTATTATTATAAGAGCCTTAGTAGCCTATTTAGCTCTATTATAATTAGCCCTACTATAGCGCGCATCTAAGTTTATATAGTAATACTTAGAGGCTTTGCTTCCGAGTAGGAATATATAGGGTTCCTATATCGTTTTCCTTAACTAGTAGAGGGTATAGGTTAAAATACCTATATAGTATTTCCCAAATTATACCTGCGAACTAGGTAAATTTATTATAGTCTTTTTAAAGGGGCTGCGGCGTAATTCCGAACTTAATAACTAGTTACCTTTATATTAAATATGTTTAATAAACTAGAACTTAACTACTACATCTATAATAAGAAACTTATAGTAATTATTAAAGCTTTCAAAAAATAAAGACCTTAATTATTAGAAACTAAATACTATAAGGGACTAGATACCCAGACCGGAGAAGCCGGAGACGCCTCGGCTAGTATAGGCCGAAGGGATAGAGAGGCCTATAGGTCTAGGGCATAGAACCCTTATAGCAAAGATCTAGCGAATACTTACTAAAGGCTAGAAATAAAGGATCTTAGAGGAAGTAAGTAAAAGTAGTATAATAATACCAATCCTACCTTTTAGGTGCTTTTATTATTAGTTTAATCTAACTATAGCTCTTAGCCCCTTAATACCTTTATAATTCTTTTGCTTCTACTTTGCTTTAGGAAGGTTAGTAATAATAATAATATTACGCACCCGAGTAATACCTACTAATTAGGCTAAAAAACCTATGCCTATAATTTACTAAGAGCGGAGCGAAATAGCCTATATAAACCTATATAAAGAGGCTAACCCTAGCAAGTAATTAAAGGATAATATAAGCTAATAAGGGGAGGTAAGAAGCTATACTTCGAGCGAGGCTAGGGGTCCTAAAGAGAATAGGCTACCTATGCTAAACGCTCGCTATATAGATAATAAGTATATATAGGAGAATAGGGAATATGAGACCCCTTCCTATAAACCGGATAGGCTAATAGGCTAGATATCTATAGCTATAGCTAATAGGCTAGCCTAAGCTAGAGGGCTAGATAAAGCAACTAGCTAAGTACTAATATAATAGATTATACCTATAATAGCTAACTAATAGGAGCTAATTACTACTATATTAAGTAACTAAGCTCCTACTAAGCGATCGCCTAAGGTTTATAAAAAACCCCTAAATTATAATATAGTGCGCCTTACTAGCAAATCTACTAGCATAATAAGGGAAGATTAGCTTATTATAGTTAAAGAGGCTTATAAGCACTACCCTAGCTGCTCTAATAGCTAGTATATCTAGTAGGCTTTGAGTATAATAGAGCATACCTTATAAATAAAATAGTAGAATTATTAGTAAACGCTCGTAGATAAGTTAGGGAACTAGATAGACCCTAAATAGGAAGACTTTAGAATTTTTATAAGAGGGTAGTATATCACGCCCGAGCTCTAAGAGTAGAACTACTATAATACTTTAAGATAGTGCTATTAAAAGGATAATAAGAAACTAATTATATATTAGGCTTAATAGGAGTCTATTAACTGAGTACTTAGCGAGCTGAGTATAAGTAATATAAAGGCGTATGCCTTCTTTTAGGGCCTTATTAGGACCCTAAAGGACGAACTCTTTAAGCAGGATATTAACCGCACTAATATATATATTATTACTCTATATATAGAGAGATTATAGGAGATTATAAAAGGGAGATGCGGGGGAACGTCCGCTAGCTGTTCCGAGTTATATAAGTAACCTTACTCGGGCTCTCTAGACTATCCTTATAAGAGCAGCTTATAACCCCCTAGGTTAATAGACTTAAGGGATTGCTACCTAGAGACCCTATCCCGGAACGACTACTTAGTAGATGCTTATATAATACCTAGTGCTAGTAGTATGCTTACTAACTCCTAGGGACCCTAATACTATAACTATAAGAAGTATAGCTATATCTCCCCTAACTATACTGAAACCCGTGCGTAGCTAATAGGTAGTAATTAGAACCTAAACCTAAAACGGGGCAGGATAAGCGTGATTATAATACCTAGTATAATTAATACTAAAGACTCGGGAAACGAGTAGGTATAGATATAACCCCGAGGGGTATTATATTAGAAATCACCTTAGTTCTAGTAGTATAGATTATTAAGGGATAGGTATTAGCGCTCTAAGCATCTAGCGAAGTCGAACTAGAGGTTAATATAAATACCTATATAGTAGTAGATATTATATAAGAAGATCTTATTAAGAGGCTCTAACTAAAGGAAGCTATTAGTATTATAGCCCCTGAATTAGTGGATTTCTAGGGAAGGCTTATACTTATAGGTAAGGTCTACTAGCTTATATTCTTCCTTATAGATAAGTTACCTATAGAAGATTCGCTAGGTATTTATTATAAGCCCTCGCCCTAAAGGAGCGGGAGATATCCTTCTATCTAATAACTTAATAGGATAGGAAGGTATCTATATAGATATCTATATATATACCTAGTTATATAAACCCCTCTTGCTTGCTAAGCTAGAAGCGATTATCTAAGAGATTATAGAGAATAGCTAATAGGCTTATATTATATACTTAATAAGCGCTATAAGCTTTAATAAGAAGGATATAGAATCCTTAAGCGAAGACTCGCTAGATAATAAATAGGAGAAGAAGATTCCTAGGGAACTTTAAGACTTTGCTAACGTTTTTAATAAGGAGAATGCGAAGAAAGTTCTAAAGCTAAAGGGAGTAGTATACTATATTAAACTAAAACCTAGTAAGGAACCCCTATATAGACCTATATACCTTATATTAGTAGAGTATTTATAAATACTTACTGAGTATATCTGGGATATAGAGGCGGTAGGCTATATATGCTACTAAACTAGCTCTACGGGAGTACTAGTACTATTTATACCTAAGAAGGATAGAAGCCTATAACTATATATAAACTATAGGGGATTAAACAAAATCATAGTAAAGAACCGTTACCCTCTACTATTAATTAGCAAGCTCCTAGATAGACTCGCTAGAGCAAAGTTTATTTCTAAGATTAACTTAAGCGAGGTATACTACTAAATTATAATTAATAAAGCAGATAGGTAGAAAATAGCATTTAGAACGCGATATAGGTACTTCGAGTATACCGTAATACCGTTTACGCTTATAAATACCCTAGCAACTTTTTAGGTATATATTTACTAAATACTTGCTAACTTTCTAGATACCTGCTATATTATATACCTAGATAATATTCTAATTTATTTAGATATAAGGGAATAGTATACTAAGGACCTCTATACTATTCTATGCTACCTAAGGGCTGCTAAGCTATTTATAAAACTAAAGAAGTATAACTTCTACTAGATAGAAGTAGATTTTCTAGGGTTCTATATTACCTAAGATAGTATTAGGATAGACCCGGATAGAGTCTAAGTAGTTACTAAATAGCTAGTATTAAAATCTTTTAGAGATATCTAAGTATTCCTTAGTTTTTATAACTTCTACTATAAGTTTATTATAAGATATTCTTATATTATAGCCCCTATAAATAGCGCGCTTAAGGGAAGCTAGAATAGCATGAAGTTAGAAGCCTTTGCCTAGATAGGGGAGATATAGACCGTATTTGAGATACTTTAGAGAGTATTCGCTAAAGCCCTAATACTAAGATACTATAACCTAGCGTTAGAAACTACGGTTAAGACTAATATATCTACTTAATTAGTATCTAGCGTGCTCTTATAGAAGCATAGCATAGTCTAGCACCTAATAGCCTTTTAGTTAAAGAAGCTCTTAGATATAGAGAAGTACTAGGCTATAGGGTAATAGAACTCCTTGCTATTATAGAAAGTTTAGATTACTCGGCGTAGTACCTATAAGGACTCCCTAAGAACTTCGTAGTATTTATAAACTATATAGCGCTTAAAGGAGTACTAGCTACGCTTATATAGGATATTTATAGAAGACTTATACAATAGGTTTACTACTTATTAGTATTTAACTTTGAAATCTAGTATAAGTCGGGGGTTACTAATCTAGTAGATAGATTATTATAACGCTCTAACTATATAATAGAAGATACTAAGGTAGATAATATACTTCCTACCTTTAGAAAGAAACTTAGGCTTATTAGCTAGCTTTTAGCGAATATTTACTAGTATATTACTAAGCTTAAAGGAACTATAGCTATTATAAGAACTTATACCCGAGCTATCTAGCGAAGTATATA
>JAOQIF010001149.1:0-26120 GCA_026260285.1 Colletotrichum sansevieriae
TACCTAGCAAAGATATCGCGCAAATCTATATCTAACTAATGCTTTTTCTATCTAAGGTTATATTACCCTTAGAAAAGCGATACTTTGCTATAGAGGTAGAGGTAGTAGTAGTAGTATAGGCTATAAAAAAGCTCCGCAAGCTCGTATAATTGAATAAGCACCCTATATAAATTCTTATAGATTACGCAGGTACGAAGGGAATTCTTATATATACCTCGCTATAGACTTAGACCTCAATAAGGCTAACTTATAGCTCGCGAGCGCTATAAACTACCTATCGCAATTCAACCTCAATATTACCTATATACCGGGGAAGCTTAATATTATCCCTAATACCCTCTCGCGCCTACTATTGCTCATAGCCTCAGGCTAAGCTAATAGGTTTGAGGATAGCGACGTTCTCGCAGAAATAACCTATAGTAATAATAATAATAACGTAGGATTTATAAGCATAGTTAACTAGTTAGCTAAGAAGTCCTAAGCCTATAGAGCAATAAGGGAGATAACTATAAGCATTTCAGAGGACTTTATTACTAAGATTATAAATAATTATACTAATAACACGAGGTATAGCAAAATTCTTAAATAACTCCGATCCTAGCAGAAGGAACTAGGTAAGTAGTAGTTACTATTTAATACTACTACTAAGGAAAATAGCACTAGAGCTGCTAGGAGGGCCCTAAGACGCTATTAAATAACTCCTTAGAGTCTATTGCTAGAAGGGCTTATCCTTTATATAGCTACTAATAGCACCTAGAGACTCTATATCCTGCGTAAGTTAGTACCTATGATTCTCCGCCTTAGCTATAATGAAAAATACTACTTTAGCGCGGACTATATAATAGTAGAAATATCGACTTTTTAGTTTTATAATAAGAAGTTGCTTATAAGACGATATATCGCTTACTATAACTAGTACAAAGAGAACTAAATCAACCGCTAAAGGCTACTAGGATAGCTATAACCCATCCCTGTTATAGATATCCCTTATAATACCATCACTATTAACTTTATTACTAATATACCTAAGGTGCTATGCTATAGAAGTCCCTACGCCCTGCTAGGTTTCCCGGAGTTAGATATATTAGTAATAGTAATATATAAATTCTTAAAGAAGATAATCCTTCTCATAGGATATTCGACTTATAGAGCAAATAAATAAGTAATAGTCCTACTCTACGTATTTTTCCTCTTAGACTAGGGAATTCTATATCATATTATTAGTAACTAGGATCCTAAGTTTATCTCTATAGTATAATATATAATATTTAACGCCCTCTATATCAGGCTCCTCCTCTTAATAGCATACTACCCCTAGATAGATAGGTAGAGCGAAAGAATAAACCAGACTACTGAAATCGCAATATAGTTCTATATATTTAAATCCCCTAATATACTATAAACTAACGTACTACCTGCCTTATAGCATAATCTTAATAACTCCCTATCTACTATAATAGGATAATTACTAAATGAGGTTATACTCGGATTTAAGCTATAAAGTATCCTCAATATAGTTATATAAACGAGCGCCCCGACTAAGAGCCTTACTATCCTTAGGGAGATATATCAGAAGGAGGTACTACTACTTATTAATATAGCGAATACCTCATATAAAGAGAGATATAATAACTACTACTCTAATATAACTTTTAATAAAGGGGATAAAGACTAGATACGACTTAGCAAAGGATTCTACTTACTAGGATAATATAATAGTAAATAGACCTCTAGATAGATAAGACCCTTCTAAATTAAATATATTATTAGTCCTCTCGCCTATAAGGTAGATATTCCTAAGCACTAGTAGGTTTACCTAATCCTCTCTATAGCCTAGCTATATAAGCTAGCCTAGGGAGAAGACCTATTTAACTACGAGACTTAGCTATTAAAGCCTATTAAGGTTAATAGTAGTAAAGAGTAGGAACTTAACTATATCGTTAAATAAAGAGTCTTATAGAGGAGTTGTGAACCTATTATTAAATACCTTATCTAATAGAAAGGCTTTATAGCAAAAGATAATACCTAGGAATAAAGAGACTCCCTATTGCCTACTATAAGCGATCTTATTAATAAGTATAACGCTAAATTCCCCCTTAACTAGGATAATAAAAGAGCTATAAGAAGGCGCGCACCTTATATATAACTAAATAGTTTTCCTATCCTTTTAATAGGATAAATATAGCTATCCTAAATTATTATCAGGACTGCAAGTTTTCTCTTTATTATTACTATTTTTGCTATTAACTACTCTTCCCTTAATCTCTCTATCTTATACTAAAATAAATAAGAAGGAACAGAGGGTACTGACTTTTATATACCTTCCTTACTAACCTCTATTATAAATTTTTTTTTTCGCACCTTCCTTTATATTTATTATATTTATTTACTTTTTATTTTAGGCATACCTATACCCTTTATTTATTTACTTCTCTCCTATATATTAATTATTACCCGATAGACCTCCTATAGTAAGCAATAATATTATCCTAATCTGCTAAATATAGCCTCCTAAACGCTAGCCTTATTAATACTATTATAATAATAGCTCCTAAAGGCAAGGAAGTTACTAATAACTACGAGGTCCTATCCTCTCACCTATCTAATAATAATAGCAGCTAAGATGAGGGTACTAACCCCTAGAATAACGAGGTGCTTAACCCTATCTCCCTGCGCTAAGGTAGTAATAACTAAGGTAGTAATAACTAAGTTAGTAACTATAGTATTAACCTCAGCACTCTAGTTAAGACTTATAAGTCTACTACTAAGAAGAAGAAGTCTTATAAGGACTATAAGAAGGGTAAGTAGGTAGCTAAGAAGAACTTCTTCGCTACGGATGCTAAGACCTAATACAAGGAGGTTATTAATAATAACGCTAATAATATTTAGAATAATAATACCTAGGCTACTAAGCTAGTCCGCGTTATTACTAGTACTACTACTAATATCGAGGAGCCTGCCCTAGCTAAAGCTATAGCTACTACCCCTCGTAAGACTCCTAAGAAGGGCTGCCCTAGCCCTATAGCCTAGCGCTAGCAGATTAACGAGGTAAAGGCTCGTATTAATAACGCTTTTCTATACTACCCTGATATAATCCTCATCAAGGAGATTGAGAAAATCCTTAATAGTATCGAGCCTTCTAAGAACGTATCTTCTAACCTCTATATTAAATATATCTAGGATACCCTTAAGCAACCGTATAATATATATATTAATAATAACGCTTATAGCGAGCTTCTCCCTAGTTATACCTAGGTCCTCGCTATATACTTTTATAACGCCTATAGTTATACTAATAGAATTATTACTAGTAACCTTATTATAATAAACCGTATTAACCTCCTTTCTATCGCCCTGCTTATTAATATTAGCAATATTACTACTATAGACCTATTAGCCCGCAAGGATGCTAAAAATGCAAAAGACCTCGCTAATAAGGCTAAGGATAATATTAATACTATTATTAATAGCATCTAATAGGAAATCCTTCCTCGCCTCGATACTATAGAGGCTAATATAGCTAACGTGGATACTATTAATATTAATACTATTAGCAAGCGTCTCGCTAAACTTAAGAATAATAGCATATCTAAGCAGGCAGTTGCTAATAAGATTCGCATAGCTATTAATATAGTTAAGACTAAGGAGATCGCAAGCTTTTGCGCTAAGATCGCAAACCTCTATACTATAATCGAGGGTCTCTAGAGTATTAGTAATAAGTAACCCGCGCCTAGTAATACTAGTAATAATAATGCTGCTAAGCGCTAGCAGATATCTAAGTTCGATATACTCCTCTATAAGCGTAATACTTAATTAATAATACTATAGTGATTTCTAGTAATTAGAATATAAAGAAGGAGAGAAGGGAATATTAAGCGTATATATCTTAGATCGATAGAGATAGCAATTAGGACGATTGCTTTTTAAAAAAGGGGTATATATCACACGCCTTTTAGTGATATAGTTAGCTATTATATAGTATTCTATATAACCACGGTTAGGCTTAACGCCTATCCTTTAAGTAGGAGACTTCTAATAGATAGCTTAGAAGGCTTAGCTATTATAGAATATATCACGATATACCTATGATTACCTATTATATTATTTGTTATTGTTCATGCTTATATTGCTCTTTTCCTTGTTTTACTCGTAGTCTTAGCGACCCCTACTGTAGCCCCAGGCTAGTAGGAAGACTGTGACATTATAGCTATTTTTACTCTTATAAACTTAGTAATTACTATATTAATAGCCTGCTTATTCCTCTCCTCCTACTCTACTTAATCTTCTTTCTTTTTATAATAATACTATATATCTATAGATAGTCTATAAGCTTTTAAAGGAGGGAGGGCTTAGGGAGGTAGCAGGAGGAAGAAGAAGAAGCCTTATAATAGTTTATAACTAGGAGTAAGATATAGATAGTAGAAGAAGGGAAGCATAGGTCTATCAAGTAGATAAAAGAATAGAAAAGATAATAGCTCTGGTTTTAAGGGGGGTTTTGCCTTAGGGACTAGAGGTAAGTAATATAGTAGTTATATAAGGCAAAGGTCTAGTAAAAAGGCTAAGACTTGCTACTTAGTAAAACTTATAATATAAGTAATTAAGGTAATAATACTTATAGTTATAGTTATAAGCTTTCTTTTTTCTTTTCTCCCCTATAAATAACTACTTTAAGAATAAAGTAATTATATATAAGCCTAGTATAATAATAATATATAATAGATAATAGGATAATAGTTATAGATATATTATTTAGAATTTCAAGCTAAGCATATTAGGCTTGCTTCGACTAATAGATATTATATAATTATATTTAGGAATAATACTATAGTATGAGAATTAAGAGGAGCTTATTTTTAATAGGTAGTAAGAGCGTGAATAAAAGGAGAAAAAGAGAGAAATAATAAGTAATAAAAACATACTAACAGCTATCTCCTTTAAGAGGAAAGATATAGAAATCGCTATTTCATATGAGAGGAGATATTATAACTACTATATATTAGCTTTAAGTAGGCTTTTATTAATAAAAATATATATATAGAGGACTATAAAAGAATAACATATATATACACACACACATATATATATATATACATAGCCTGCTATATTAACTGCTTGCTACTTATTACTCCTCAAGGAATATAATAACAGACCTAGGAGAGTCGGAGCTTTAGTAAAGTATTAATTACACTAGCTTTTAGCCTCTATTAATATTAATAAATTCTCTTTTATAAAGACGTCCTGCTCCTCCTCCTGATTTAGAGCCCTAGTCTTACATATATATTTACCCCTCTACTAGTATTTTATAGCTTTAGTAGGGGCTAGGCGTGCGGGCGAGATAAGATATATAGAATATTGCTAAAAGAGTTGCTATAAAGTTTAGTGCTAATATTATCTATATTATAGTCTTTAGAGTCGCTATTAGCGCTACTACTACTACTACTACTACTAGTATTACTACTACTATATAGAGCATTCCTAAGAAGTTTCTTCTATTAGTCTAACTATTATTATTAGTACTATTAGTAATATGCAGCGTGTAAAGTTTAGCATATAGCTCGAGGATCTTAGTTAAGTAGTTACCTAGCTAGGTCTAAAGGTTAGTTACTACTCTCTTAGCGTTTTAAAGGGCCTTGGTATAACACCTAAAAGACTATATCTTATACTTAATTACTACTAGCAGGTCTAAGGCGAGATCCTGAGATATAATAGCTAGATTTAAAGTAGTAGTTTAGAATATTAAATAAAAGTTCAGGTTTAGGATATAATGTAGAATCAGGCTAGGGCTAGGAACTATAATTATAGATAAACCTAGATTTAGCTATAGAATAGTATAATTAGGAGGGATAGTCTAGTATATTAGAGGACTATGGAAAACAGGCGGCCTGAGGAGGGTTCGCAGTCGATATTGCAGGTGCAACAGCGCGCGCACGGTTCGACCTCTTCGCACTTGATATGCGCAGCAGCGCAGTGCCGGCAAGCGTAAGATATACGATGAGCGCCGGGTGAAGTGCCCGGTTGATTTCGCCTGCTGCGGCGTTGTTCCGGTTGGCTGGACGTGAGGTGGAGGGAAGGTGGGATACCTGCCGGTCCCGCTGCGCCATCGGACCGGCGAACGATACATCAGATGGTGCCGAACCGATCAAACCCGGAGCGGATAACATAGGCCTGTCGCTAGCTACACCTGATAGTGACGGCTACGCGTCCGGTGGTATGTTGCTGGAGAAACCCATACAGGGGATCGGCGACCGAACATATCGACCTGTAAATACCAATGGAGATTTCGGCGTGCATTAAGAAAGAAGGGGCGGATGATCCGCATTGGCGGAGGTATTCAACAACGTGACATGACAAGGCAGTGGCGTTAGGCCATGTATAGTTTGTTGGCTGAGGCTGCGGAGGACAGCGCTACTTTATATTTGGCAGAGAGGCAGTCGCTCGGTTATGTAGATAGGCAGGAGTGGCTGGGATCAAACAAAACGTTGTATTGACTGAACCCTCTTTATTCATAGGCAGCAAAGATCTAACAGGCGCTTAATTCACCTATACGACGAGAAGATAAGCCTGTAGTTATGGAGTGATAGGCAGAGAAACACATAGGCTGCAAACTAACGAGGAGAAGGGGGATCATTCCACCAACTCCGCCGAGGCGCCTAGGAATAGGGCGATTATATGGCGTTACTACTGTGTGCGCCGTGGAAGGCCTGTGGGTTCAGGGTCCGCCTGTCACACTTTAAACCCGACCTCCGCTCTCCTGCGGCGTGGGGATGAAGACCTATAGAGGCCGGGGTGCAGCTCCGACGATGTTCGCTACGGCAGCCTGCAGGACGCACTAGGTCAAAATTCAATTGATTAATAGGTATATGGTATGAGGGGTAGAAATTACCTAATATAGCTAGCAATCCCGCTTTAAAGTGTTATTAATAAAGTATGAGTAGCTAGAAATTTTAAGTAAGCAGGAGGTCTATGCACCTATACCTATAAAAAGTGAACCCTAGGCCCCTGCTCAAGTCTGACTTCCGGCTTATACCCGTAGTAGTCTTCCCCCTATATTTACAGCGCTTAATAACGCCTACCCTACCTAATTGCCCTGCACCTAACTGCCCTAACTGCCTTAACTGCCCTAACTGCCTTAACTGCCCTGGCTGCAACTGCCCTGGCTGCAACTGCCCTGGCCGCAACTGCCCTGGCTGCAACTGCCCTGCACCTAACTGACCTAACTGCCTTAACTGCCCTAGCTGCAACTGCCCTGGCTGCAACTGCCCTGGCTGCAACTGCCCTGGCTGCAACTGCCCTGGCTGCAACTGCCCTGGCCGCAACTGCCCTGGCTGCAACTGCCCTATGTATAACTGCCCTACCCTACCCGTACTTGCCCTTTTTGCTCTAGACTCGAGCAAGTGCCTCGCCTAGTAATTATTAGCCAATCAGAACCCTTAAAAAGCCTCCCCTTAGGTATAGGCTTATTAACCCAATGCGGAAAGAATTCAATTTTGACCCAGTGCGTCCTGCAGGCTGCCGTAGTTCGCGGGGAGTCCGGCGCAGGACTATATATAGCAGGCTTCTCCAGGCCTAGCAATAACGACACTCTTCCCATCCTCCTTAACCCCGTACACGCTAGCCTTGATCAAGGGTGAACAATGCTAGCAAGGTCTGCCGTGCGCTAGACGTTTTCTGTTCCAGGCCGCATAGGAACACCTTGACTGCATCATAGACACTAGTCGAATAGCTTCAGGCCCGAACAAGGCTATAGCAGGTCTCTGCCCGCCTGACTGTTTCTATTTCCCCCCTAAAATGAAGCCGAATAATAGCGAGGAATCTGGCCACATCCCTGAACCATCGGCCATCTCCGGAAGAAATCCGGGTCCCGCGGTCTCTCGCTGCGCAGGCCTGACCCAGCGAATCAGTTGCGGCCACAACAGCCACAACACCGGCAGGCAGAACAGCCAGCGTGATTAAGCATAACTGAGGCCGGCTGTACCAGATCCAAAGCGAAAGGCCCCACAATGCAACTAGTGAGCCTAAGGTTCGGAGTGTTATTTCTAACGCTGCCTGCTTTACAAGGCCTACGGATACCTAATTACAATATGCCAGCTTCGCAGGGGCGATCTACCCCCCTCACAAGAATATGATCTTGATGGATGTGAATATCGATAAAACTCGCGTGGTTAATAATTCTTAGCCTTTTCACCACCGCGCAAGTCACCAGCTAGCGACATTGAGACGGAAGACGTCGATCCACCAGCACCCATCGACCTATCTTAAGAGGACGAGACGGGACGTAACAGCTCATGGGCCCTGGACTGGGACCACAACAGCGTGCTGTTGACCTGGGGAGTGGATGGGAGTACATTATAGTATGGGTCCCGATATAAGGGAGATCCGGGGTTGGGCAACGGCGTGGCATAGTTAGAGACGAACCGGCCGGCGACATGTCCTTTAACGACGCTTGATCCGTAAGATGGCTGGATGCCTTAAGCTCTTCAGAAGAGGCTCTTCGTGATCATGGGACTAATCTCGGTCCGAAGTGAAGCAAGTCCCTTAATAATAATGCCTATGCCAACCTACTTAAGAAAGCCTAACGACCCGCTTCGCATCACTCACCCCCCCATAGCATAGCAGATCGTAAGCGCCCGCCTAACTAGTCCCCTCGATGAGGCATGTAGAGTCGGCGTCTGATCCTGACACACTATAGAGGTTGAGGTTTTTGTCTGATGCCTCCCTGAGATGTCAAACACAGACCTCGCGCGCTCACTAGCCGCCTTTAAGCAACCCAGAATAACTAGTCGCAGGCGGGGCTGGGTAGGGAGTAAACGCACCCGCTGTGCGTATAACTATCCAGCAAAAGCCAATAGGGCGCTCCCCTATTTAGAAATTGATATACCTCGGGGTGTGAAGCCTATATAAGCAGTAAGATCACGTATTAAGCATCGGCGGTAGTGTATTATTAAAGAGTAAGAACCGTGATCTAATCTTTTTCAAGTGCAAAATGTGAACACAAGATGCCTACCTCTCGACCTGGCTCATCATGCGCGTTGCCACGGGCCAGCATCGCGCTATAGATAGTATTGACGTATCGTGAATGTATCTAAGAAGAAGCCCCGCGCGGACGCTACTAAAATAGATATCTATCTACATGCCGCTCTTAATAGCCCCATGTTTCATGAGCGAAACTGCCCAAGTAACGGGACCGGCTCTCCAGTTCGGCGCTTGACCCTAGACACTTTATAGGGCAGTGTTATCAGCAGAAGTGGCCTCGTAAGCAGCAATTTTCCTGGAGGTGGTGTTCTTGGGGGAGGTTTCGCCGGCAGAGGTCTGCCTACTAGAAGACGGCCCGCCGGTAATAGTCGCGCGTGTAGAGGTGTCCGCCAGCCGCGGTCGCGTCTGCCGAAACCGTTCTTTGTGGAGCCTCTAGTGATGGGTGGTTGTCATTGGGCTTGAGCTTTATACACAGAAGATCCCTCAGCGGTTGTTTCACTGCCAGCGTTCACGTGAACGGGAGGCCCACTGGCAGCAGCCTCGCCAACAGCAGTCTCGTCAACAGAAGTCCTGTCAGCAGCAGTCCCATCGACGGCGACCTCATCAGCCATCGGCTGCTCCATAGGTAGCCCGCCCCCTAGCATGATAGTCATAGGCGGCGGTTTTCGTTGCCGACTGAGGGGGCGTTTGCGAGAGACTACCTAGTAAAGGAGAGCTTGGAGGGGCTCAGCTCACGTCCGTCCATATGCGGTGCTCGACTTACCTTAAGAATGCGGAATGAAGATGTAGACTTCCTATCTATATACTACCTCTCCACAACTTCTCCTCCTTTATATTTTTCTTGGCACGCACTATTAGTGCGTCACACTAACCCATACTAACTTTACTAATACCACCAAATCTCTTCCCTTCTTTAGCTATAGCTGAAGACGAGGAAATAGCTAGTACTAAGCCTCTAGCTACGCTAGTGATGCAGTTCTAGCCTATCCTGCTATCTATAGGGCTATAGCTGCTAAACGCTGCTGCTCTTGCAGACTTAAGCCCTTCTTAATAACTTCTCAGAGAGGTTTCGCTATCTAAAACCAAGAGAAAATAGGCTACTTAGAACCTATTACTAGACGTCTTTAGAAGCGCGCTGCTACTACTAGACTATTAGAAGGTAATACGTAACGTATCTACATAGGGACTAATAATAAACCAGGTCCGAACCCCTACTATATAGGGGTTAAGCGAAATTACCCGCCTTTAGGATGTGAGGGGCTAGCCCGGGTTTGTTCAACTTAGGGGTGCCTCAATTATAGTAATCTAAGCTAAGGAAGGGAAGTTTTCTAGGAAGTTCCCCGTGCAATAGAAAAGCGGATATAGAGCGAATATTAAGCGAGAGTAGTTATCCAGGGTAGAATTCTTAGGGTCTGCAGCACCGCCTAGATGCTAGCAGTAGCGCAGCCTATAATACATACCCCCCCCGCCCCCCCCCCCCTCCTCCTAACCCTCACATGAGTTGCAGGTTTAAGCACGGGCTAAGGGCTAGTCTAGAGCGATATTAATCCGGGCTGCTAGCTGCTCCGCGCTCTATAAGCAAATAATTATAATAATATAATTTTTTTTCACACCCCTAGTTTACTTCGTCTTTTTTCCTCCTCCTATTAACTTATACTAGCGTAAGTTAACTGATTAATTATAACGTTATTATAGCTAATAGGTTGTTATTTTAGTAGCGTTTTTAGCATGCTCTTAGCCCGTATTAGTATAAGTTCGTTATATCTAAACCCCTATTAATCGCTAACTCGCGCAGATCTAATCAATCTAATTTCCCTTGCTTCTATAATAGCACCCCTTATAAGTTATTACCCGCTTTTTCCCTATAGTTTTACTATAATTAACCCTGCGTAGCCCCTCCCTAACTCTAATAAGGAGATAGAATCTCCTCTTCCTATTAAGGGCCTGCCCTCTAACTGCTCTACCTCCGCTAGCCTCTTTAACTATAAGGAGACCGCTCCTAATAACTTCGATCTTATAGATAATCCCCTCTATACCCTAGCTAGCTAGGAGCTATATAAGTACCTCGACCGCCCCCTTCTAATATATTCTATCGCTTAGGAGCCCCTTATAGTATATTATCTTCTACTTATTTAGTATTTTTCTAATATTCTCCTAGGGTCCCTACTTATACTAGCTCGTCTTTAGTAGCATCCCCTAGGATAAGACCTAGGGACCTCTTTGCGAGGTCCCTTGCTTAAAGTATATATCTACTATAGCTAAGGCTAAGAAGCCTAGTAATATTATAGCTTGTTATAATATTATTAAGCGAGGTATACTATCCTATCGCCCTTTAACTATTATAAGACTAACTATATTATAAGTAATATTATCCGTTATATCTACTATTCTAATAAGGCTATTAAGTCTGCTTATATTAATATAGGTATCGCTTCCCTGCTATTCCTTCTCTATAGAGCTAATATTCTACTAGAGTAACCTTAGCGTAGTTTGCTACTAGGAGGAGTTTGCTTCTCTTAGCTAGGACTACCTTACTTACTATAGCTTTAATAAGAGGACCTCGGTAAGACTCCGCTATTCTTATATTTTAGGGTTATTACTAATAGTTATAGCTCCTTATATAGATCGAGGCTTATATAGAGCTCCTTTGCACTACCTCTATTTAGAACTACGAGGTCTATACCTATATTACTATAAAGCGTGCTACTAAGGCTATTATTAAGTTAAATACCTCCCCTATGCCCTCTGCTAGTTCCCTAGCTGCTCCTATCCTTAGTATCTCTATTATTACTACTACCTTGCTTTCCCTCCTAGTTAAGCCTAATAAGGCGTAGCTATATTACCTCGCCTAAGCTTACTTAGATATAGCTAAGGTCCTTTGCGAGGTTTATCTTATTCCTACCTTTCTCCTATCCCTAATAATCTAACCCTTTTTCTTAGCTTATTAATATTACTATTACTACTTATAAAGAGTAGGAGGAGTAAGGGGTTATCTTCCTAGGTTTATAGTTTCTACTTGCTTATTATCTGCCTACCTTCTGCCTGCCTAGGGCCTACTTAGGTCTTATTTCGCCTCTCTATAGCCTTAAGCTATAATAGAGTCTCCTATTTCTACCTACTCCTCTAATTATAAATTACCTAGCTGCTATACCTCTATCCTACCCCTACTTAATAACTACTACCTAGCTTATAGCGTAGTGTACTAGAGGTTATTATTATTCTTATTTATTATGCTATACTTTTCTTTATACTTATCTACCGCTTAGTTATCTTAGAGTAATTATAAGGGCTCCTAAGTAAGCTAATTATACCCTATCTATTTAACTAATAGCTCATAATGCCTGCTCCTACCTACGCGCTTCTAGTGCATAGCTAGAACGGACTTAACTTCCTATTTATCCTCCCTATCTTCAAAGATCAGGAGTAGTTAGGGATTATTAACTTCTTAGCCTAGGAGGGGGTTATTCATAGCATAGCATAGCAGGCTAATATAAAATCGGTTATAAACCTTGCCTAGAATATTTAACTCGACTATAGTTAGTGAGATCACCCTAGTTACTTTATACTTTAGGTATAGCTAATCTAACTTCTTATAAGGTCTCTCTATATAGAAGTTAGCTAGCGATAGCTAGACCTTATTACCTACTTCATAGCGTTCTGCTAGTATCCTTTTACTATTTGCTAATTATTCTATAGTCTATTAGGCTATAGCAATAGCTACTTAGGCTAACTTTATAGTTAACTTTAGTTTACTAACGAACTTATTAGCAGCTAACTCGCGTGAGGTCGATAGCTCTAGCGCAGGCTATACTACTAGTACTAGGTCGATATAATATCTATAGTTAAAGAAGAATAGGCTTACTCCTATTATAGCTATATTATAGCTATTAATTGCTAGTTAAATAGAGGGTAAGTGAACCTCCTAGTCGTCCTAGGCGAAGTTAACTATTATCCGTAGGACTACTTAGATCTCTTGATTAAAACGTTCTATTACTCTATCTATCTATAGGTAAAAGGCAGTGCTTAAATATTATTTGATCCTTATAAGCGCGTAGAACCATGACTAGAACCGACTTATCTAGTTACTACCCCTATTACTAACGATCGACTTTAGTATACTGTAGGATTAGTAGTAGTAGTTTATAAAGCGTTCTATGCATATTTCTATATCTATCGAAGGCATCCCTTCTAGGGTTATTATCTTAGAGAGCCTATCGACTATAACCTAGAGGTATCTCAACCCTATTTTCACTATATATAGGAGGTCTATAATAAAATCTATAGCGAGATCGCAATATAGCTATTCTACTACTAGTAAGGGTTAAAGAAGCCTGCGTTTTGCTTATCGCTAAATTATTCCACGCCTGCAGCTATTGCAGTTTCTTATAAACTAGCAGACTATAGAGGACTACCCTAGCTAGAAGTATTACTAGGCTAGGATAGCTAGGGTATTATTCTAACTAGGGTAGCCTATTATTACTAAGTCGTAATACTTCTAGATTAACTACATTCGAAACACATTCTGAGGGTAGTTTTTATCCGTTGATCCTAATACCTAGATCCGATCTCTAAATATTAATTAGCTAAGGGCGTTAATACTATACTTAGCGATCTGCAGTTTTAGGCCTAGCTAGGGAGGGAAGCTCTAGTCGCCCCTTTTTATTATAGAATAAGCCCCTTAGTACTAGTTATCTTCTACTTAAGCTTTGTTCTATATATATTAAAGGGCTAGATCCTCGAATACTATTATAACAAGGGCTTTAATTATTGCTATCCTCTTTACCTTACCTAGGGCGGAGTTAGGGATTATTTATATTACCCTCCCTTTCTCTCGTTTATCCTCCTATCCTTTTAGGGCGTCCTATTTATAATATAAGAGCATATTAAGCATAGCTACTAGGCAACTAGGTTAATATTCTAAGTAGAAATTATACCTCGATAACTAATCTATCTAGCGACTTTAGCATTCTATTAAATATTACTTTCGCATGAAATATTCGAGGCCCTTATAATTAGTAAGGACCTTAAACCTAGGGTAGCTTCTTAGCTTAGTATCCTATATCTTCAAATAAGCGATTACTACTAATAGCTCCTTATTATAGATTAGGTAGTTATATTAGGCAGGGGTTAGCCTCTGTAAGTAGAAAGCGATAGGATAGTGCTATCCTTGCATATCTTCTTAAGTTAGTACCCCCCCTAAAGCAAACCCCGAGCAGTCTATTTTAATAGTTATTAGGGCTTATAGTTTAAAATAGTATAGTATTAGTACGGTTTAGAAGCAGCGTTTAAGCGCTTAGAATATATCTTCTTATTCCTTATCCTAGATAAATAGCGCTCCTTTCTTTATTAGGAGGGTAAGGGGCTCTATAACCCCTAAGTACTCTGATATAAATATTTAGTAGTAGTTAGCAAACCCTAGGAAACTTTGCAATCCTTTTACTAAAGTAGGTGCTTCTTATTTAATAATTACTCGCACTTTTTCTATATTATAAGCAATACCCTCGCTTGCCTTTAGGATAAAACCTATATACTTTACTATTTTTATAGAGAACTTATACTTCGCTAGGTTAAGGTTAAGACTAGCTTCTTATAGGGCCTGGAGAACATTATGCACCTTTTGCTTATAGTTTGCTCGGGAGCTACTACTATTGACTAATATATTATTAATATATATTATTACGAAGTTATTAAGGAACTCCTAGAGCGTGCTATTAATATATTATTAGAACGTTATAGGGGCTCCGCTCAATCCGAATAGATAGACTAGCTACTTAAAGAGCTTATATTATATATAAAAGGCGGTCTTTTCCTAGTACCCTTCTACTATATAAATCTTATAGAAGGCTACTACTATATCTAGTTTAGTATACTACTTCGCTAAACTAACCCTCTAGAGGGTCTCTTAGATTAGGGGTAAGGGGTAGTAGTCTCGCTTTATAATTATATTTAGCGCTTAGTAGTTATAATAGAACTATAATCCTCCGCTAGGCTTCCTAACGAAAAGTATAGGCATACTAGCTAGAGACTTGCTTACTTAAATAAAGCCCTTATTAAGCAGGTCCGTGAGCATCTTTTTCAATACTAATAACTCTTTTCTTAATATGCTATAGAGGGGTCCCTAGGGCAAGGGCGCCCCTTAGCTAGAGGTATTATACTCGAGGTAGATTTTATAATCTATATTAGGATAACTTAGGGGTAGGGGGTATGATTTAGCTAGCTTAAAAAGCTCTATGAATTCGTTATAAATATATTATAGTAGTTTCTCTAAATAGTCTTCTAGTTTCTTTACCTCAAGCGCTTTTTTAATATCCCTTAGGCTTACTACCTATATTCCCGCTTCTAACCTAGATAGCTAACTCTTACTATCCCTCTAGTAGATCGCTATAAATAAGGCAGCGTTAAGTTAGCAAGCTTCCTAGATCTCCCTTACTCTCTAGGGTTCTTCCTATTCTTAAAGGGTAATAATAACCCCTGCCTCCCTATAGTATACCTACTTCTCTACTATATTATAAATAATATAGTTTTATCCTATCTATAGCTTCCCTAAGAAGAGGTTAATATCTAGTCCTTTTATTATATAAGCGAAGAGTTGCTATATATAGCCTCTAATCTCGAGGTATAATATAGCTATGCCTTGTGCTATAGCTTGAGCTAAGTTATTAGCAAAGCCTTGTAATTACTACGCTTAGTAGTTGATATATAGTAAATAGAGGTAGCAGGCGTACTAGTAGTTTATTATTATATAGATATTATATCTGCAGTCTATTAAAGCATTAGTAGGAGTGCCTTTATTAACTCTAATTACTAATATTATAGAAGGCCTGCTTATATTATATTCTAACTAGAACTATTCCTAACTAGCCCGCTCTTCTTCTATTATTCCTAATACCTGATTTTATACTAGGGTTATTTATTTCCCGAGTTAGAAGGGTCCTCTTTACCTTTAACCTCTCCTAAGTCTAAATATATTATTTCCTTAATAGCTTTTACTACTCTAGGGCTATCCTTTAACTTCTTAGCCTTCTAGTAGTCCCTTTATAAGTAACTAATCTAGTTATATTTAAAATAATAGCGCGTTTCTTTACTAGGACCTTCGCCTATACCCTTGCGCGAGGTATATACTAACCCTATTATCCTAGTATCCCTATCTATATCTACTCTAGCGGGTAATACTCTTAATCCGAAAGTTATAAGCTAGTACGAAGTATTAGGAATATAATGCAATCCCTCTAGCTTCTATATAATATCTTATATAAGGCTAATATATTTAGTATACTTATAGGGGGTTGGGTAGTTAACTAGATAGTCGAGGAGCTTATAAGATAGTGCCCTATATAGGTAGTTAATCTAGATACTATCTAGCTATATTATGCTACTTACTTCTGCAATAGTATATTCGAAGCGGGGTAGGAATAAGGCGAAAGCCTCCTTATGCTTTATTTAAAGCTCCGAGAGTCTTCCGAGAGCCTTGCTTATAATATTAGGGTTATTATAGGTATAGTCTAGGTATACTAAGAAGGTATCCGGCTTAAATAAGCTATTACTACCCCCTGAGCTATAGAAGGCTATAACTACTAGCTATACTTTAGGTTCTAAGCAGGAGTTAATAAGATACTAGGCCTCCTAATTGCTTAGGTAGACGTCCCGGTCTATTCTAACCTTATCGCGCATATATTGCACCTATATAGCGTACTTATTGCAGTTTCCTCTGAACCTAAGGGGGTTAGGGAGGGGTTTTAATTATCGAGCGCTACCTACTTCCTAGGAAGTCTCTAGCTATAAGGTTAGCATTAGTAATACTAGGGCGTAGCTACCCGCTATATCTCGCTAGGGCTCCGCGGTCGGCTCGTTATTAGGCTGCTATATAGTTATTAGGCTATCGAGTTAGTTACTAAGCTTATTAATCGCTATATAAATTGCTTTAAATACTTCCTTGCTTATTAGTAGTACTTCTAGACTAGCTATTATAAGTATAGCAGGTTCTATTTTCTACCTGCTATCTATTATACTATATAACTAGCGAGGTAGGTATAGAGAGAGAGAGCTTAGATATATAAGGAGCTAGCCCGGGTTTATTTAACTTAAGGGTGCCTTAATTATAGTAATCTAAGCTAAGGAAGGGAAGTTTTCTAGGAAGTTCCCTATGCAATAGAAAAGCAGATATAGGGCGAATATTAAGCGAGAGCGGTTATCCAGGGCAGAATTCTTAGGGTCTGCAGCACCGCCCAGACGCCAGCAGTAGCGCAGCCCGTAACATAGGACATGTTTAACCACGTTAGAACGGCCCTTATTAATAGCCTCTAAGCACGTCTCATAGTACTAAGAGTAGAGGAATAATACTACGAAGCAGCTAAGCACTTCGAGAAGATCCTTATAATAGCTCTCTATTATAACTTCTATAGATAATAGCTAGAACTCGCTAGCCCTGCTAATAACCCTACTATTAGAAATAGAGGAAACTTAACTAACCCCTAGCTAGGAGCAGCCTAGCATACTAACCACGGAAATAGTAGATAGGGTATTCGAAGCTTAATAATAACTCATAGTATATAGCCTAGTCGAAGCTAGGCTATAGCTCGAAACGGAGTTCAATAGCCTAAGAATATTAAACCTATAGACTATAGACTCTTTATTAGAATCCTAAAGGATACTGAATCTAGGAATATATACCTATTAATAGTCTATAAGGAGATTGAGGCGTATTATAAACTATAGAGTAGTAATATTATAAAAATAACTAGGATTTAGACCGGTTTCGCGCTTACGCCGAACTCTAACGGAGCTTAATAGAGGATACTTAGTAGTAGCCCTAAGCTACTTAAACTGCTTAATATAAGCGCTATTAAACGACCTGAGATATAGATTATATATGCAGTTTATAACATCCTGACTATAACCCCCGACTTCATAAGAGAACCTATCGATATAGAGCTAATTCTCGCTAACGAGGTCCTCTAGCAGTTAAAACTTAAGCCTACGAAGTATATAGTAGCTGCCTGTACTAGTAAATAAGCCCTGCAAACCTGGATTATCACCTTTGAGAAGATACCTCTAGTTAAGCGTTTCGCTCTATAGGATAGTAACTACGCTATTAAGCTCAAACTAAAGATAAATATTAACTAATACTTAAAGTTTTTCGATTAGCATAGGCTATAACTATGCCAAAAGAACTAATATTACTATAACTATAGTACTAAAAGAGCCCACGAAGACTGCTATCTCCTAACCTAATATGCTAATTATAAAGGAGATTATAAGAGTACTAATAACAAATACCCTCTAAGGCCTAAGAGAGACTATAGTAAAATTATATATCCTACTAAAGCCTAGAGGAAGAATATTATCTAGAAGAATATAAAAGCTAGGAAAATCGCAGAGGAGAATAGTACTATAAGACCACCTAAGCGATAAATATAATATATATCGCTAACTAAGATATAGAGCTATAACTACTTCTCGCTACTAGTTAAGGAAGCAGAGTCTAATATCTTTAAGTCCCTAAGAGAAGACTACTCCAAGGGTAGCACTACCCCAGCCCCTATAAAGCTTAGAACCTCGATTGCCTCCTCACTATATAAATAGAGGACTTATAGTATTTTAAGTGAATATCACTAGGCGTTCAGATATATATAGCATCGCGCTATTATATAGTTATAAAGCCCGTGCCGACCTAATATTAATATAGGAGCCCTAGGTCTCTATATATACCGACCCTGATAAAGGGCCTAATAAAACTTACACGATCGCTAGATACTCGCTATATAGCCTAAAACTCACTTAGACGTGCTATAATAATTATCCACGAGTTCTCACCTATATTAAAGACTTATACCGATACCCTAGCGCAACCTAAATCACGCCCTAGCTATATTAGGATATAATAGGACTTACTATTAACGATATCCTTTACCTCAATATCTATAGAGTGTCACGAGCCTGGATGAGATCATAGGGAAAAGGACTCATCGGACTACCCTATAGGAGTCCGTAGAAGGAGGATACTAGGTAGCGCCTCGGATAACAGGCTATGCTAGGAGCCTATAGAAGGGGAATACTAATAGCGCCCGGGGTAATAGGCTATCCTAGGGAAGTCTATAGATAGGGGGCACTGGGTAGCTCCCTAGATAAGTCCTCTAGCCCTTATATACCCTTATATACAGTTCGTACCCAGAAGTCTGAGCCCACCCACCCCATATATACATCTCGCGCAACGCGCTGCAAAACCCCCCCTCTTCTACTACCTATACTACTAATACTAATATTGCTCTAAATAAGGCGATTTAGCACTGAAATTAGTAGTAATCGACGAAGTAATTACGAGTTAATAATAGAAGTATGCATAGTAATATGCTTAGTAATAGTATATAGCTAAAGTTAGCGCTTAGTTGCAAATACCTTTGGCATCTCTCGAGGTGCTATCTATCGATCTATTAACCGCCTTACTACTAACTATACCCTTAAGAGCCTACTATGCTAGGGCGCGCTATGCCTTCTCTCGAAGCAGGAGATTTGATATATATACTATATAGCTCGAAAAAACCCCTATATAACTATAAAAGCTCTTACTAACTAAGTTAATTAAAAAGTCTCTATCTCTATAATATATCGAGCCCTCTATAAGCGCTATTATTATAAATAGAAGTCTATAAAGCAGATCTTCCTCTCGAGAGATAACTATATTAAGTAGCTATACGAGGTATATTTTTAGGTAGGTAAGGATAATAAATTAGTAGAGGTATAGCTCCTAGCGTATTAAGTAATATATACTAACTTTTAGACCGTATATACTAATAAATACTCGATCTAAATAATAACTAGCTATACTATAGTATAGGTTTAGCGCTATCCCTCTGAAAAGTAGGATAACGCCTTTATTAACTAGACCGGTTATAGCAAAGCGAATATTACTATAATATACTAGATAGCTATTTAGAAGATAGGTAGGTCCTAACTAGTCTTTATAGAGAGGGACTCGACTTCTAAGAAGAATGGGTTCATATTATAGAGCTATGTTCAAGCTCTAGAAGAGGGTCTGCTACTAGAGTATAATAATATATAGCACTTCTAGCAAGATAATACCTCTATTTATAAATCTAAGGCTTTTATAGAGTAGCTTTTCACCCGCAGGGTTAGCATAATTAACTAGCCTGCTTATTCGCCTAACCTCAACCCTATTAAGTATATCTAGGCCTATCTAAAGCGCCTAGTATATAGAAAATTCCCCTATCTAGCAACCCTAGGTAGTAGTACGGTAGATATTAAAGAGATAAAGCGATGCCTGCGTTTAGTATAGTAGGCTATACCCTAGTTATTTATATAGAAGCTATATAAGTTAGTGCTACGCTGCTAAAGGGCTATTTAGAAAGCTGGGGGCTCCTATATATAATATTAAATGCTAGATTTCAGGCTTTAAATCAATATAACCCGTTTTACTATGCGACGTTATTTAATAAATTTATCGAAGTTAGGGGGTTGGGTGTCGTTGACCGGGAAACTCCCTGCGGGGCTGGTGGGCTCAGACTTTTGGGCATGAACTTTAGTAGACTAGAGGGTTAGAGAAGAATAAACGTTATAACTTTGCACCTATCTATACTAACTCTTTTATTCTATACTTAACCCTATTTATAACACGTTCTTCTCTCTTACCTATACTAATAGGGGTGCAGACTATTAGAGTAATACTATATATAATAATAATACCTACCTATAGGTCTACTAGGGAGGTAGGATCCCCCGCTAGACAGGAGCTACTAAATAGCTAAACGTAGGATGAGATACCTATCGATCGGAATAATAAGGAGAGTACTAGTAAGGAACTAGTTAATTAATTAATAGAAGCTAAATTAGATCGTCTTATTAAGGAGGAAGAAAAGAAGAGTTAACTAAAGCATAAATAAGAATATCTTAAGGCCTTGAGTCCTAGCTAACTATTAATCCTAATAGATAACCTTACTACCTACTAGGTAGTTATTAGTAGCAACCCCGAGGCGAAGAAGCACTAGTTAGAACTTTAGGGGAAGCACCTCCTAATACTTAGATATAAAGGGGGCACCTAGACTAATTATAACTAATTCATATTTAACCTTAATATGCGATTCGAAATAAATAAGATCACCTCAGACCTTAAGAAAGTCCTATATACTACTAGGTGCCTAGAAGGATTAGTAGTAAAGCGATAGACCTCATACCTTTCTATTAGATATAATAATAAGGCAAAGAATATTACTTAGATAATAATAGAGGACTAGTTAACTAATAGCATAGCTAATAAGGGGTCTAGGATCCTTAGCATATAAACTCAGCTTAAATAGGCCTACTAGCAACTAGGATAGTTATACTAGAGCTTTATTAATTACTATAAAAGGATTGAGGTGGAGAGCCCCTACTAATAACTAGAGCAGATCCGGGTAGCTAATATAGTAGCTAGATTAGACCCTAAGCTCTAATACTATATTATAGCGAATAGATTATTAAAATCGCAGCTTAAACCTAATATAAGGGCTAGGAATGCCGAATTTATAATTAATATATAAGCACGTAGGCTACTAGTAAGGGACTAGAGGACTAACTATAAGGAATAATAACTAGAGGGCTAAGCTACTAAACCAGAGGAATAGACTAAGACTATAAGAGGGGACTATAGCTATACTAATGCCTACTAGGAGCCTACTAAGGACTCGTTATAGGATAGTAGGAGGGAAACTATCTATTATAGTTATAATAGGAAAGGCTATATCTCAATAAGGTGCTTATACTATAAGAAATGCAGCTATACCTGCCACGAAGGCAAACTATGCCCTAGCGAACGACCGGAGGAGAACCGGGTGACTACGCGGATGCTTCCTACGCGGACGGTTCAGTAGGACAGCGACTAGCCACGGCGCTTCGAAACGATAATACAGGTCCGGGTTGGGGGTAGCTGGAAGACTAGTACCGCGCTTATCGATTGCGGAGCCGACGAGAATATTATAGACTAGAGGGTTATAACTAATACCTAACTAGAAGCTAACAACTTAGAACCCATAAGGGGAATATAGGCATCCAAGGGACCTAATTATAGCATATAGAAGTTAGTAACCTAAATAACTAATAGTATGGGCATCTAGCGGATAGTTTTATATAACTTTAGGATTAGTAATAGTAATAGCTATAACGCTATCCTAGGGATCCCTTAGTATATATCGGAGTACCCTAATATTAATTAGAGGGAGTTAGGCTAGACCTTTCCCTTATGCGAGAAGAGTATTCGCCTTATTATAATTAGAAAAGAGCTTAGGTGTATTAAAAACGAAGTAAGAATAGTACTTATAGGGGTATTATAGATTAACTAGATATTAACTACTACTTACTAAGAGTATAACTAGGAACCTGAGGATACTAAGGATATTAAACTAAAGATCCTACTAGAGTACTAGTATTTTAAAAAGGTTTTTGATATTAACCTAGCAGGAACTATACTAGAGTTTAGAACTACTAGGAGCTACTCTATTAACCTAGAGCCTAGGACTAAGCCCCTATTTAGACCGATCTACTGTAAAGGTGTCGGGGGGCTAAGAGCCACGGTCAGGTCAAACTAATAGCAGAAGCACCTAAAAGATAGGATCTATATTATTACGCTACTTTTGCTTACTTCCTCTAAGATCCTTTATTTCTAGCCTTTAGCAAGTATTTAATAAGTCTTTGCTATAAGGGTTCTATACCCTAGACCTATAGGCCTCTCTATCCCTTTAGCCTATAGTAGCTAAAGCATCTCTGGTTTCTCTGGTCTAGGTATCTAGTCCCTTATAATTATCCCCTTTCTAATTATAGTAATCCCTATTATAAGATCGGGTATTGCGGGTTAGCCCTCTATTATTATCCTTCTTAGCTATCCGGGGTGGGCCCTAGTCCTTCACTTATCGCTACTATTATCTAGCGTAGTATCTATTTGCTGAATATTTGCTAAAAGATAGTAGAGCCCTTGGAGTTATAGATATAATAGCTAGGCTTATAGTCCTATTCCTTATAGTTCCTCTCCTTTTGGGCCTTTTTATGCTCTCTATCCGGGCTATTCTAAAGGGATCCCCTCGTTTCCTTTCGAATAAGGGCAGTTATCCTTATAATAACTTCGTTTTTTATCCTATTATCCCCCTTCTAAATAGGCGCGTTACGAGGCTATTAAGTAGGTTAGATAGCAACTATCGTTACTAATTTACTATATCTATCTCCCGCTAAGTAGCGCCTGCTATAGTGAGTAACTGCTATTCTTTGCTATCTAAAGTTATATCTACCTTTGCAATAGTTTAGCGAGGTCTCTTTAGCTATCTATAAAATAATAGCTTTTTCCCGCCCTAGGGTTAGTTCTTTTCCCTCTTTATTATATAATATTATTTAATAACTACTTTCATATTATCTAAGCCCTTTATCGAGACTTCATAAACCCTCCCTATCTTTTAATACTTCCTTAAATATTATAAGCGCTAAGAGCCTTATTAGCTGACTCCTCGCTGAGTATAGTCCTACTAAGGCTAAACTTAGCAGTAGTAACTATTAGCGTAATTAAGCAGGTAGTAGCAAACCCTGCGTTAGTTACACGCTTTAGCTCCCTAAGAATACCTAGGTCGTCTGCGCCTATTGCTATAATAGTAATTATATATACGAGTTATGCTAGGTTTATAATATTAAGTACTATAGGGTGAGTTTAGTAACTATTCGGTAGAGGTATAGGCTAACTTTTCCTATTTCTAGATTCCTATTTATCTTATTAGTATTACTCGTTTCTATTAGAACTAGGTTAAGCGTTATATCCGCACGATTGCTACTAGCTAGTATTAATAGCACGAGATCTTCTATATCTTTATAGCTATAGAGCAGGGGCAGGAGCTTCTCTAATACCTCTATAACTAATTAGTAAACCCTGCTAGTCTTAAGCCTAGTTCTAAGTACTATAAGAACTAGCTCCTCGCTATAGGTATCGAGGAGAGTATAGCTTCGCATACCTAGGTATATCTATAGGTTTCGCTCGAGGTAGGTTTTACTTTATAATTAGTCTCACCCTTTTATTAGTCTAATATATATTTATAAGTAGCTCGCTAGGCTAAGGATAAGGTTTTAGTTAAGGAGATTATAATATAGCTTAATAATGCTCTCCCTACTTACTTATATAATAAGACCTATATCTTCAAGTAGGCTACCTTTCTTAATAAGCTTATTAATATCCTAATAATATAGCTTTCAAAGAGCGATACCTATATATCTATACTTCCTTTATAGGAGCCTTTAAAGGTCTAAGGTTCCTATATACTTTATAATACTTACTACCAAGCTCCTATCGCTATTTTTAAAGTTATTAGTAGTAGTCCTACGCCTTAACTAAATTCTTAGAAGAAGGTTAGTAATACCTTAGTAATAGCTTAGTAGCACTAGGTTTATAATAGCGAGGAGGATAAGTCCTTAGCTATAGAGGATAGCAACTCTAATAAAGCTATAGTGAGCGATAGTTAGAGTAGTAATAGTAGTACTACTAGTAATAGCTCTAAGGAGGAGAGCGAGGATAATAATAATAATAATAAGAGTAATAATAATAATAAGTAGTAGTGCTAGCGGAACTTCGGCAAGAGTGCAGCGGACTTCTATAGTAATATAAGGTTAGATACCTATAGGGTTTATATTGCTTTTATAGGGGGGGGTCTTCTCTCTAGCGTTTCAGCTATCTTATAGTTAATTAACTTTTCTTATTAATCTATACTACTTATTATCCTACTTATAATATAACTTATACTACTATTTCTTAAATCTAGCGAGGATTTGCAAAGCGTTCGCTAAGTATTCTTCAGGCTCCTAGGTATTATACTCTACTAGCTAGCCTTTCTATTTAACTAAGTATAGGGGGCCTATTAGCGCTTCCCTCTATAATATAATATCCTCGACTTCCTATTCCTTAGGGTCTTCTTTAAGGTCCGGGAGCTACCCCTTAGCAAGCTTTTAGCTATATTATAGCTTAAGCAGAGTAATAGAGATGATATTATACGCTCTATTATACTTCTCCGGGAGTTATACTCTATAGGTATTAGAGCTTATAACTTCTATAACTAGTATAGGAATAAATCTTAGGGCGAGCTTTTACTAACCCTTTGCGAAATAGAAGTTCTTTATTAAGAGTCCTATAACATCTCTAATATAGTATAATTACGCTTTTCTTCTAGTGTTTGCATTCTTAGCTTATACCTTAGTTATATATTACTAGGTCTTAGCTATTCTTTAGCAAACCTCTATTAGCTTCTTAAGCCTTTTATTAACCCCTTAGGTCCTGATCTCCACGTTTAGCAAGCAGTAGTTAACTATTCGAGGGTAGTATCCTATAAGGGCCTTAAATAGGGATATGCTAATAGTAGCATATTTACTATTATTATATAAAAATTCAGCCTCAAATAGTTATATTGCTTAATAGTTGCGCGAGCCTTCGCTAAACTTTATAAGATATATAGTTAAGGTCTAGTACGTTCTTTCAGTCTAACCGTCTATCTATAGGTACTATGCAGTAGAGATGCGCCCTTCTATATCTCAGGCCTTAGTCTAGTCTCGCTAGAACTAGCTAGTAATTAGTTTATCTTAGTTACTAATAATAACCTCTAGCGTGCTATATTAGTACTCGATCTCTTAATATAAGATCCTCGCTAAACCCGCAGCGTCTAGTTGCTTAGTTATCGCTAAGAACCATACTACTTTAGTTATCTAATATATAATTACTAGGATTATATTATAAGTAACTCTATTATCTTAGTAGCTTTCTAGCAAGCTAGTTAAGAAGTCTAAAGAAATCTATTAGAATAGGTATACTAGTAGTTCTAGTATTTATAATAGCTTATATAGCTTATGCCGTGGTATGCGCGCCCCTTAGCAGCGCAAGCACTTAGCAATATATTGCTATATATCCTCTATTAAATATAGCTAATAAAACTTTCGTAAGATTAGCTTAGCTATCTTATTTACTCCTATATACCCTAATCTAAGCGTATTATAATAGTTTTTTAGGATTTTATAGCAGAGGGATCCCTCTTCTAGGATAATAAGTCTTCTTCTAAACTAAAGGATATTATTCTTATTAACTTAATATCCTTAGTATTCCCTAGCATCCTAGCAAACCTTAGCTATAATATCTCTATAGA
>JAOQIF010000115.1:0-131355 GCA_026260285.1 Colletotrichum sansevieriae
GTAGATTAGATGTTATTAACAATGCTCTTATCTTATTTACTATAGTACGTATAATACGCTCTATAATACCATTAGGTTCATGCGTATAAGGTACTTTTATGTTATGGTTAATACCTTTTATTAGGTACGTATGGTTTATTATTTTATTATTAAATTCAGAACCACTATCTATATCGAATTCTTTTATATTATTCTGGTTTATGTTAACCTTATTGTAATATTCTAATACTGCTTGGTTAACTTCACCTGCTTCCTTAGTCTTTAAAAGCTTTATATAAGCTAATCTAGACTTTCGTTCTATAAATATTATAAACTATCGATATTTATCGTAGGTTGCAGGGGTTATAGGACCGCAGAGGTCTGAAGCAACTTTATAATATAGAGGATATTCCTTATCATAGTTATCAGCTATTTTATTAGCTTTATTTATAAACTTTGCTTTATTACAAGTTTCGCAGTTATTAAGATCAACCTCTTTATAGTTATCTTTATTTATATTATTTATTATATTATCAAGTAGTTTATTTAAAGCTTGGTTACTTATATAACCTAGTCTTTTATGCCAGGTTAGAAACTCATTATCTTTTATTTCAGATTCATTATAGATCTTTTTATATTTATATTAAGTCTTCTGTGATATATTTATATATTAACCACTTTATAAAGCTTTAGGCTTAGAAGTAATAGTCTTTAAAGGTAATTGATATAGTTTAGACTTTATCACCCCCTTATAAAGAGTCTAATTATATTATAAACTATATAAGATTACAGTATCTTCATAGAGTATTGAAGCAATCTTATATTGCTTGAGTCTTTTTTGACTAATTAAGTTAATACCAAGTTGCGGCATGTAATAATAGTCTTTTAGGATAAACACTTTATGATATAATAGGAACTTTATTGCAATATCACCTTTTAGATATATATTAAGGTGCTTTGCTTCTCCCCATCTAACCTTATAGTTTATATTTATAGAGTTTATAAATAGTGACTTATCTGTTATTATATGAATAGAAGCACTAGTATCCAAGTAGAAGTTAGATTTAGATATATTTATATATCTAGTTTTCCTAATAGTATCTATAATTATATTACCTAGAAGGTTACTATTAGTTATACTATTATTATTTTTATAACTTAGGGATAAACTTACGTTTTCCCATTCTACTCTTTCTTCTTCTTCCTCAATAGGAATATCTATAGCCATAGAGTCTAGAAGAGTCGTATTAACTTCTTGAGTTGTATTAACTTCTTCTATATCCTCATCTGAAGAATCTTCTTCAGTAATAGCTTTCTTAGCTATTAAGGCTTTTTAGGCTTTATATAGAGCCTTCTTAGATTTATTAGGTTCAGACTTTATAATCTTTCCTTTATCCTTAAGTTTCTAATGAGAAGGAGCCTTATTAGGATTTAAGAAGAAATAGTCTTCAACCTTATAGTTCTTTAATTTATAGTAAGTACAAAAGAGTCCCTTAGTCTTTTTCCAAGGTTTCTTAGACTTATTAGTCTTATCCTTAGTATATAAGATAGTTAAAGAGACTTTTCTCTTTGCTTTATCAATGAGATTAGCAAAAAGAGACTTAATTGTAAAAGACTCTGAGTCGTTTCTTAGAGCTTGAGTTATATTAGTTATAAAACCTTTATACTTATTATATAGACTATTTAAAACCCAGGCTATTATAACTAGCTTAGGTAAAGCTATAGTCTTAAGGGTAAGAGTGTCTATAAGCTCTTTAACTTTATTAAGATATTCCTCTATAGAAGGAAAGTCTTCTAGAGTTATATTAAAGAACTCTTTGTAGGTTAAGTATTCTGAGGTAAAACCTATAGGCTTATAGAGATCCTTTAGTTTAACCTAAGCTATAACGCCTATAAGAGAGTCTTTTATAACTCTTAATGGTGAATCTTCACATAGAAGCTTTATATATGCTAAGACCTTAAGATCTGCTTGCTTTTAGGGTGCAGTTCTAAGCTCTTCCGTTAAACTAGCTTTTATATCCTTACTAATAAGTAGAGCCTCAAAACGAGTTGCCTATACTTAGTAGTTAAGACTGCTAGATAAACGGGGGATATGCTTCTCTATAGTTAAAAGAAGTTATTTTAGACTAAGTAGTCTAACTAGTTGAGAAGAGATTCTTAACTATATAGAGTATATTACTCTATTATAAAGCAGTTCCTAATCTCTTTAAAGAGAAAGGAAAAGGATAGGCTAATTTAGATAAATCTGAAGTAGTAGAAAGAGTTGGATCGTTGCAGAGTTGATCGTTGTAGAGTTGATCGTTGCAGAGTTGATAGTTGTAGTCTTCTAAGTGGCTGGGCTCATAACCACTTAGAACGAAGGAGTGCAGGTAGACGACGTTGATAAGATAAATAGATTGTATTGTAGTGAATAATAATAATGATAATGATCTATCTCTCTAGGTAGGGAAAAGTGACCATATATATAGTTATGAGGTAGGTAACTAACCTATCCTAGGCTTAGTTAACTATTTATAATAGCCTTTACTAGCCTAAAGGTAGTCTTTCGGCAGTAGGCTTAACCTTTACTAGCCTGAAGGTAGTCTTTCGGCAGTAGGCTTAACCTTTACTAGCCTAAAGGTAATATATCGGCAGTTACCTATCAACTGTTATTTGAATCTTCAGTTGAGAAACCTCTTTTAATATGTAATTATTAGACGTATAGTCTAAGTGATAATAGTAGTAATAAATAAAGGGCTAGGACCTACCCTAAATAGCTAAGAAGGATAATAACAGAGGGCTAACTTATAATACCTAAACTTATAATATGGACTACTATAATTAATAGGGGGATAATTATAAGGGACTAGATAACTAGACTAGAGAAGCTAGAGATACCTTAGCTAGTATAAGCTAAAAGGATAGAGAGGCCTATAGGTCTAGGGTATAGAACCCTTATAGCAAAGACTTAGTAAATACTTACTAAAGGCTAGAAATAAAGGATCTTAGAAGAAGCAAGCAGAAATAGCGTAATAATATAAATCCTACCTTTTGGGTGCTTCTGCTATTAGTTTGACCTGACCGTGGCTCTTAGCCCCTTCAATACCTTTACAAATATATTTTAGTATAACCCTATAAAAGAAGGAATAACTCTTGCAAGGGAACTTAGCTATAGTTATTTAGATAACTACTAGGTAGTCCTAGGCCTTTTAGATAGAGAGCTATAAGAGTAGCTAGGGTAGAGGATAGGTATCCTACTACTAGCTAACTACTCCTCTAAGCTCCTCTAAGCCATAAAGTCTTTTAATACCTAGGTATAAGAGCTATAAGATTAGCTAGAGTAGAGGATAAGTACCCTATTACTAGCTAATTATTCTTCTAAGTTACCTAGCTATCTAAGGAAGAGTTATATAGCTAAAATAAGGGATACTCAATTATAAGCCTATAGGAACTAGAAACTAGGTAAGCTTATAAATAGGTATTAAGTACCCTCTAGATAACTACTAAGTAGCCTAGTCTAAGGATAGACTAGTTTAGAGAGGGGGGATTATATTATAAGCTAGGATAATATTGTAGGGAAAAGGGCTTATTAAGCTATCCTAGGGAAGTCTATAGAGAGGGGGTACTAGGTAGCCCCCTAGATAAGTCCTCTAGCCCTCACGCACCCTCATGCAATAGGTTAGAGGGCTAGAGAAGAATGTTTAACCTTGGATATACCTATCTATACTGACTCTCTGACTCTGCACCGCACCCTTTTGTGATAGAAGTCGCCCCTGAACGTTCCATACAGGGAGCTCAGAGCTCTCTGTGCTACCGGACGGACAAAGGCGTCGTGAGCCTGGTCAAATATTTTATCGCCAACTTCTTTGTAGATATTACCGAAAGAATTGAATCCATGATGGCCCGACAAATAGACGTCAGTACTAGAGGCTGACGAGTCAATGGTTCCCTCTTGGCTAGTACCAGACCCCAATCCCTGTGAGATGTGCCCGATAACTGTTGATCCAGTAAGAAGCTGCTCTGCTCCCGCATCCGAACTTGTAGTGCCAGGACTGGCCATCCGGGGTCTTGCGCTGGAGTCCTCTGGGTCTGTGGCTGGGCCAGCGAGCTCGTCTTGTACTCGCACGGCTCCGCCTTCGATAGCGCACGGGGGTTGCCTCGGGTCTCCATCATGATACCGAGCTAGTCAATTCGGGACCTAACTTTGAATTTCCAGACAGAATGTCGGCAAGAGAAAAGAAGAGGGAACTTGGAATTGCAATCTGAACGACGTTCTGGACGTTGGGGCGAGATGATCAGGGGCGACTGGCCGAACTATAACCCGAACTTTCGCAAGTTCGGCTTCGGTTGGGCCATGTTTTCTCGGGAAGTAAGGTAACTTCGGCCGGTCACCCAGAGCCGACGCTTCCCCGACAATTGCGTCATGTTATGCGACAAAACCCTATCGCACTCTGCTCGCTACATCGCATCTACCTGCTGATGTTGTTACAAAGCACAGATGAACAGATGCAGTTGAGGCGAACCATCATTCCACATTTTCCTTTGAGACGACTGGCGCAGGGTCGCCTCGCTCGCCCGGCCGCTACCGATAGCATATCCAAGAACGGGGCTGTCATGTCTATGGTCAGCACGTTAAGATGCCCTTGGCCTGGTCTTTGTGTACCAATATGTTTCAGATGATTGCCGAGGTTGATTACTATGACCTTGCTTTTATCATGGTCTTGAAATAGAGGCCCTGAATATTTACTATGTATAACAGTTGGACATCCCCACTGCCCCGGGATTTGCTCGATTGAGCTATTATAATCAGAAAATGTCAGTGTTTTACCCTGGCTAACCCTTGAACGCTAGGAAGGGCAAAGTCACACGTAGTATAACAAACTTCCAGGGGGTATGTTGTAGGCATGAAAAAGTTAGATTCTGCGGGATGATTCGCAGGACGGGGAAGGATGGTGCGGGGGCTGAAGAGGGGGCCAAGTGGAGGAAAATCATTCATGGGGTAAGCTAAGGAAGATAATTATTGTGGAGTCAGACAGTAACGTAATTCTCCAACGGCTACCGCGGACCGCGACTTCAAGATCGAAAGCAAGAACAGAAGAACAAAAGTTTTGCCACACATTAGCGATCGGTTGTATACTACGCAGTACAACAATACCCCGCTGCGAAGAACCCAACTGCAGCCAGGCCATTCCAACGCTCTGTGCTATCGTAACGACGGCTTAGAGCGACTTTGCGATCGCATCCCGCATTATCTCCTGGACCCAATTTGGAAACCCTCGAACTGCTGACATCCACGCGACATGGGACGGAATCATAAGCTGGGCGCCGCGACAAGAGAAAATCTGATCCGTGACAACCTGGGCCACTTCTTCGGGTTCCAACAACTTGCTGCCCCTGCTGCGCTCTAACGCTTCTCGGTTATCTCTGGTCATGTTCGTGTTCACATACATTGGATGAGCCAGTGTCGTCAGCACACCTGGCGATTGGTAGATATTCCTGATCTCGCATGATAGCCCCTCGTAAAAAGCCAGAACGCCCGCCTTCGATGCTGAGTAATCTACACTGGTTGGTAGCGACCAAAACGAAGCCATGCTGGCGATTGTGACAATATGTCCCTTGTTCTTCAGGACCATGTTCGGCAAGAATGCCTGGGCCGTATACCAGAGCGCCTTGAGGTTGACTCCGAATATATTCGACACCTTTTCCGGGGGTAGATCGATAATAGAGCTTTCATTCGACAGGCCAGCGTTATTGACCAGGATGGAGGGGTGGCCAACCTTCTCGCGGATCTGATCTGCAGCTTCTGCCACAGCAGAGTGCGACGAGATATCGCATTTCCAGTAGTAGACAGTATCCATCTGTTTCAGCTCCGATGGCATCTCAGCTACGTCGAGGATAACAACTCGTACGCCTCTTCGGACAAGGGCGAGAACAATGGCTTTTCCGATCCCGTTGCAGCCACCCGTTACGACAGCGATTTCGTCCCGCCAAGTCCATTTTCCACGTGCAAAAAGGCTCCAGTGGTTGCTTGCGCGGATGTTCTGGATCCGGTTCAGGACTCGGACTAGTCCGAGAGAGAGCAAGATCTTGAGGACTCTCTTGAGACCAACCAGGTCAATCCAGCGATTGAAGAACTTCGATTCCGCAACTCGGGCGACGAGATGTGGCGGACCGTACGTGAGAAACGCAAGGGCTGAGGCTGATAGAGCCGGGTTCAAGGCGACACCGACAATGGCGCTCAAGGTGTTGAGAGTTCCTTCGCCCACAGTAGTCATTGTAGTTCTTTTCTCTTTCTTTTTTTTTGGGGGGCAAAGGGGATGAAGAGACGAAGCTGTTTAGAATATGACGAGCTGTTGCAGGACGGCAATTATCTCGATGATCCACGGGGCATATGCCTCAATTTATGTGAGCTTGCCGGTCGTCCCCGCATGACAACTTGTTGCCACCAACTTTATTCTTCCGCCTCTCCCGTTTCTTCTCCTTCATCTTCATTGGGGTCCCCCAACTCATCATCTCCAGACCTCCCGGACAACTACGGCAAGGTTCATCCTCTTTGGGCAAAGCGTGATTTCGAGGACTGGACTGTGCGCGCCGGTGACTTCTTTCCTAAAACGGCATGGGTTGCTGCTGTGGATCCGAGCTCGGGTTAGAGCCTGGATGCCACACGACGCTACACTGGGACCCCACATAAGGAAGTCCCCGCTAGGTAGACTAGATAATACAAGAACTTGCATAATATATAATGCAACCCCACTAGTAGTAGCAACCTAGGAGCACGGCCTTAGTTGATTTAATAACTACTAATCTTATTAAAATTCCACCACGGTATTAAGCTACTATTAGAATTGCAATACTATCTACCCCCTACTAACTACTATATTAAACTACAAATTTTCCCAACGTCAAACTATTATTACTTCGTTCTATAGCATATAACTAACCTAACTACCTAATTTAACTTCACCCGATTTAACTTTACCTAATATATTACCTATAATAAAGTAGTAACCTATACTACCTTGGAGTACTAGATACCTCGCTATCTAAGTTCCCTATATCTACCCTCTTAAAAGCGAGATAACTGCTGCGTTTCTGCTATATATATCCTAACTATCCTACTATATAAGAGGTAACTAATAATAACTCATATTAAGCACTTATCTTACTTTATTACAAAGGTCTTAATAAGGACTTTTATAATAGTTCTAATAGCAAATTAATTAAACCCGACTTCCTAATTAAGTAGCTTAAAGGGAAGAGAGGTATTTAAAGTGCTTATATAGTAGTTGATTTATAGTATAAAGAGATACTCTAACCCTATCTAACCTGCTAATATAGCATAGGATATAACCTAGCTGCTTTTATTACTCCTAACTAACCCTTATTCTCTAGAGAACTAACTATATTATAGTAGTCTAAAACCTAGTATAATAAGGGACTAGACTACTCCCTATTAATAAATAGTTTATTAGGCTTAACTAACGCCTTTAATAAAACCTAACTTATAGACCTACTACTAGCACCTAGTATTAAGTTAAGAAGAATAGATAATAATAAAGGAAACCCCGCTAGGAATAACTACCTATAGAATCTACTACTAGCTCCTATAGCTATAATAGCAGAGATACTAGCTAATATTATAATAAGGGTAGTTACTACTGCTATATTATCTTCTATAACGAAGCTTAGTAGAATTAACCTCCCTAGGGATATAAGAATTCACCTAACCTAAACCTAGCTTAAGGACCTTTGCGCGCAGAAGACGTGGGATATTTTAACCTAATAGCATGTAACCTATTATAAGGGACTGGATACCCAGGCTGGAGAAGCCGGGGATATCTCAGCTAGCGTAGGCCGAAAGGATGGAGAGGCCTACAGGTCCAGGGTATAGAACCCTTTATAGCAAGGACTTAGTAAGTACTTGCTAAAGGCTAAAAAAGGATCTTAAAAGAAGCAAGCAAAAGTGATATAGTAATACTAGACCTACCTTTTAGGTGCTACTATTATTAGTTTAATCTAACTATAGCCCTTAGCCCCTAATACCTTTATAATTCTTTTGCTTTTACCCTGCTTTAGGAAGGTTAGTAATAATAATAGCACTATATACCTAAGCAACGCTTATTAATTAGGCTAAAGAACTATAAGGAACAATAGCGGGTGCAGGATGCAAAGCCACGCTATCGGCAAAACGTTAGCAAATTAGGGGCGGATAAATATACCTTAGAGAAACTCTATAAGCTATAGACTTAGAAGGTTATGTAATAGTTTAATATAATAATAGATACCTATATTTTAGTATTCTAGCCTTTTCTAGTTTAAGCCTATAGCTATACTCTTATAACTCTATTACTTCTACCTGGATTTAAGAAACTAGCGCTAGTTAGAATATCTAAAGCAAATTAGTAATAATATACTAATAATCTAATAATAGAGTTTAACTATAGTAAACTCTAGGCTAGGTATATAGAATATAACTAATAGGGTCTAAGCTAATAAGATATTAGTTATTTACTAAGCCCTGAGATATAGGGAACGTAGTATAAATACTATACTAAGGTAATAGATAACCCTAGCGATAATATAGCAGGAGGAATAACCCCGAGGGGGCAAGCTAGGTCCTAGATAGCGCTAGACTAGGCAGACTAATTATTATTAGGCAAATAGATAGCAAGTAGTAGCTAATAGGGTACCCCGCCTAAGACCCCCTAAGAAGCTAGTATCTCTAGCATCCTTACCTAGGCTATAGGGCTACTATAGAGATAGTAGGAGAGCCTTATAGAGCAGATATATCTATAATAGTAGCAGCATAAGGAATAAACTACTACCCTACTATAGGAACTAGCTAACTGCTTAGTAATAAGATACTTATAGAGAGAATATAAAAAGCCCCTTATATATAACTACTATACTATAAGCAAGGACTTCACTATAGACTAGGTTAGTAACTAAATCTAAGTAATTAAAAATAGAAACTAACTATATACTAGTAGTATATTAGAGCAGCAGGTCTAATAGGCGCTTATAAAGATAAGCCTATCCCTATAGACCTAGTAGTAATACTATAGGGCTAGGCTAGAAGGAGACCTAATATAGGCTAATTTTATAGTATTTACTTATTCATAGTATATTAACCCCGAGCTTTAAGAGCAAAAGTACTATAAGAAGCTAGATATAATAAGGCAGAAGGAGATATAGTTACTAATATAGTTCTTTATTAAATAGTTAGTAATATATTAGGACTTATATATAGTTAGTATAGAAGATAGTAAAGCTAAGGCTTATATACTATATTTTTAGTTAACCCTATTCCTATATAGGGAACCTAAATACTAGAAAGTTAAGATATAGAGGCTAAGAGATATAGCTATAGAAGCTAAATGCTTATAGGAGATATATTACTAATAGGGTAGCAAATCTCTATAGAGCGAGAGCAGGAAATAGTATATAAGGGAAGAGCATACCCTAAGGGGGCTCCTAGCAGCGAGGTTAGGCTAAAAGGCAGGCTAGTAGGGTTCTAGCTATAAGGCAACGCAGGGTTCCTAGAGCCTAATACCTTACTAACTAGTTAGTAGCATGATATAGGGACCTAATTAGAACTAGCCTATATTTAGCACTAGTATATAACCTATAATATCTAATTACTTAATATGCTTTAGCTATAAGCAGAAGGGTTATAAGAGGGTAGACTACTTGGATAAATACGCGAGATAAAGCGCAAATAAAATGATAATAGGATACTAAGTACTTGCTAAGAAGGTAAGGGTTAATATAATCTAATCTATAAGAGAAGTTAAGGAACTTAACTTATTAGAAAACGAGTAAGCTAGGAGACTATACTAGTAACCCCTATACCTAAATTAGAACTAGATACTTTCCTAAAAGGAGCTATTATAAAAGGATAGGTAATTATTCTCTAGAATATTACTAAATAAGAAGTAGTAATAGATATAGATTCCTATTCCTAGGTTAATATTATTAGTAATTAGCTAGCTAGATCCTTATAACTATAACCCGTAGCAGCTATTACCCCTATATTAGAAGGGTTTAATAAGTTATCTATAATAGGCTAGAATATATACTAGTTAATATTATTCCTTATTAACTTAGGAGGAGGAGTGAGGAAGATATAGCAACTCTTTGCTAAAGCCCCCTGACCTAAAGGAGCAGGAGACCTCCTCCTATTATAATACTCTATAAGAAGAGAGGGTATTATAATTAATACCTAGATAAATACTTAGAAATATAAAGGCTTTAGTATTACTAAGCTATTAATATTTATATAGGAGGTTATTAAGAATAGCTAGAAGGCTTATAATATATATATATTAGGGAATACTGCTCCTTATAAGCTACTAATAGGGGCTCTAGAAGAAGAAGACACCCTAGAGGGCAATATAGAGTTACTACTAGAGCTATTTAGTAAATAGGCAACGTTTAATAAATAGTTAGTAAAGGAATACCTAGTCCTAGAGGGCGTAGAATATACTATTAACTTAATCAAAGGGAAGAAACCTCTATATAAGCCTATCTACCTATTAAATAAGTATTAGTTAAAAGAACTCTGCTAATATATTACTAATAACTAAGCAATAGGGTAAATCTAACCCTTAACTAGCAAGGCAGGCGCTCCTATCCTTTTTATACCTAAGAAGGATAGGTCCCTATACCTTTATATAGATTATTAAGGCTTTAATAAGGTAATGCTAAAGAACTAATATCTACTCCCTCTTATTAGTAAACTATTAGATAGGCTTCAGGGAGCTAAATAGATCTCAAAGATTAATATTTAAGATATATACTAATATATTTATATTAAGCTAGAGGATCGCTAGAAAACGGCTTTTAGGATACGTTATAAGCACTTTAAATATACTATTATGCTATTTAGACTTATAAACGCCCTAGCTATATTCTAGGTATATATTTACTAAGCGCTCGCTAAGCTACTAGATACTTATTATATTACTTATATAGATAATATTATAATCTAATCTAAGATAAGAGAGTAATATATAAAAGACCTTTTCTAAGTGCTCTATAGGCTTTGCTAATAGGAGCTCTATGCTAAGCTTAGTAAGTATAGGTTTTACTAATAGCAAGTAGAGTTCCTAGGATATATTATTATGCCTAAAGGTATATTAATAGACTAAACTTATATCTAAGCTATTACTAAATAGAAGCTGCTAAAGATATACTAAGAAATCTAAGTCTTCCTTAGATTCTATAACTTCTATTATAAGTTTATTATAGGATATTCAGGTATTATAGCCCTAATAATATCCTTATTAAAAAGCAGCGAGAATAGTAAGAAAGGAGGTGAGTTCTACTAGCTAGAAGAGGCTTAATAAGATTTTCAGTAGCTCTAAGCTGCTTTCTGCTTAGTAACTATTCTCTAATACTAGGACCTAATCTTTGAAATAAGGGTTAAGATAGATGCTTCTATAGAGGCTATATCTAGTATTCTATTATAGTATATTAATAGCTAGTAGCAACTAGTTGCTTATTATTTATAGAAGCTTAGTAATATAGAGCAATATTAGGGAGCATGCTAATAGGAACTTCTTATTATAGTTAAAAGCTTAGATTATTAGGCTTATTACCTTCAGGGTATATTAAAGAAGTTTATAATCCTAATAGATTACTAAGTACTAAGGGGAGTTATTAGCATACTTATACAAGACCTTTAGAGAAGACTTACTAAGTAGGTATATAAACTCTTAGTATTTAATTTCAACTTAGAGCATAAGTTAGGGGTTATAAACCTAGTAGATAATCTATCTAGGAGGCTAGACTATATAGAGTGGGAGGTGAAATATAATAATATACTCCTAACCCTAGCGAGGAAGCTAAGATTTACTAGCAAACTACTAGCAGATCTTTAGATAAGTATTACTATACTATAAAGTAGCATAGAGACCTCAAAAGTATTTATTAATACTATAAGGGCTAGTATAAGATGCCCCTTATAGATAGAGAGCTCTAGAGGTAGAGACGCCTTAGTCGCTAGTTAGCATCGCGCTCTTTAGCATGCTAATATTACTATAACTATAGCATCTATAATAACCTAATACTAATAAGCAAGGGGTAATATAGAGAACGCTTAGCGAGAGGTTATGAACTAAGAGGACTCGCTTAGAGCTAGGGTTATTATAGCATAGTAGTATATCCCACGCTAGGTTATAAGGGAGCTTATAATAAGTAAAGTAGTAGATAGTTAGTAACCCTCTGAAGTAATAGAGAATCTTATCTATAGACTATAAGCTAATAACTTATACTACTAGATATAATTAGAGAGGGCGCGGGGACTAGCTAGCGATTATAGGGGCTATATAATTAATAGTTATAGAACCTTATTCTATAAGGAATAGTTAGAGATATTATAAGAGGGGTCTCTGAGGCTAGAGATCCTTCGCTAATACTATAATAACCGCAGGGTAGGTTATATAAGGGTAAATAAGACTACTAAGTTAATCTCAAGGAGCTTCCACTAGCTAAACTTAGTTATAGATATATATAATTATATTATAGGGTGCTATATATGCTAGGGGAACTGCGTTCCAAGTCATAAGCCCTCTAGAAAGTTATAACTACTACCCTTACCTATATATCTATTCCAGGAAATAAGCATGGACTTTATTACTAGATTGCTAGCAAGCTCTTAGTATAAAGGCAGAGAATATAACGCAGTTCTTATTATTATATGCTAAATAACTAAGTTTGCTATATTTATCCTAATAATAAAGTAGCTAATAACTGCTAAGTTAGCGTGGATTATCTATAAATAGGTTAAATACTACTTTAGCACCCTAGAGGGTATTATTAGCAACTAAGATAAGCTCCTAACTAGCTAATGTTAGGAAGAGTTTATAAAAGAGAGGGCTATTAAGCGCTACCTCTCTACTATATACTACCCCTAGACTAATAGGTAGTTAGAAAGGATATACTAGAAAGTATCTATAAGTATACGCTAGTAACTCGCTATCAGAATAGGCAGTCTAGCTACCCGAGGCGGTGTTTATATATAATAATAGTTGCTATAGCACTAATAGCTACTCGCTAATAGAGGCCCTATATAGTTACTACCTATATTATATAGAATATATAGCTCCTGCGAATAGGGTTATAGTATAAGGCATAAGGGAGCGAATCGAATATATTTCAAGACTCTGCGAGAGGGCCTAGGAATAGTAGCAGAAGGCTACTAAGGCATAAGCTAAGTATTATAATATAAGGCATAAGGATTAGACCTACTATTAGGGATAGGTCGTCGGGCTATTAATAAAGAACTTCTAGTTTAAGAATAAGAAACTAGCACCTAGGTTTATATAGGTAGTTATTATAGAACTAGTTAGCACGTAAGTATATAGGGTCTATCTGCTACTATAGTACTAATAGATATATAATATATTCTCTATTACCTTATTAGAACCATAGGATAACTGCTAAGCAGGTAGCAAAGGTTCGCCTATATACCTAGAGCTTAAGGATAAGCTAGAGAAATAAGAGGTAGAAGAGATTATTATATAGTAAGGTATTAGCAATAATATATAATATCTGGTTAAGTAGGTAGGATAGCCTATAGAATATAATATATAGGAGCCTATAGAGAACTTAGCAAACGTATAAGGAGCTATTCATAAGTTCGATAAATAGTATAAGAGGTCTTATAAGAAGTAGGATAACTAGTTGCGAGGTTATAGCGATAAGTTGCTAATTATAAATCACAATACTATAGAATAGAAGCTAAATTAAGAAGTAGAATATTAATTATATTAAGTAGCGAATTATTACTAATACTATACCGAAAAGAGGGGTATTATCCTATAAGGAAAAGGGAGAGGGCTAACTATCTAACTAGTTATTTACTTCTAACTATAACTATAGGCGCGAGTACCCTGATTACTATAACTACGAGCAGCACTATAGCAACTAGTCGCTAGGCTAGTATTACTAGTATCCCTATTATTATTACCTATAGACCGACTACCTGCTGACTTACTACCTAAGTCACTACCCGACTTACTACTAGAGCTACTGCCTACCTCGCTAACTAACTCGTTACTAGAGCTATTATTAGAGATAGTAATAGTAACCTTAGTCTTCTTAGCCCTTCTAGCCTTCTTTACTAAATCGTTGCTATCCTCTTAGCTACATTTAGTACGAGTATAGAGGTATAAGGCGCAGGAGATAGGGCGAGTATTAGTAATAGTAATAAAATAAGAGGGAATATTATTAAAAGCATACTTAAAGAGGTTATCTTAAAGCAACTTATTAAACTCGGGAAAGGAGTTAATATTATACTTATAAGTGCGCTTAAGGACTAGTTTTATCGAAGGGTTATTAACTAGACGATCGATCTTATTATAGAGGTATATAGCAGGACTATTATTATAAATATATAGCAGCTAGGTAGCGTTTAGGCGCTAAAAGATATTAATATTATTATAAAGGATACTAACCTAGAACTAGTTATTAATAGGATATAATTAGTAAGGGAGTAGCGAGTAATAGCCTATATAAACTAAGACGTCGAGGGCGAGGTGCTCATAGATAGAAGCAAGCTCTTAGAGTTAGAGCTACTCTATATTATAGCTACTACTACTAGTAATAGGATCGTAGATAAGCTAAGTAATACGTTTCTATACTACTAAATAGTTAGCGAGGGAAGTGAGAATATAATAATAATAAAGAGGTATTAAGATACCCTCCCGTTCCTAAATTTAGATCTAGTAGAATATATTCTAGGTTATCGAGGCTATGCCCTAAACCTCCTAGGGAACCTACTAGGCGTTAGCATATAGCAACCTAGTAGCAAACTAGTAAAGACTTATAGTAGTATATTTCTTCTTATCGAAGTTATAATAAACGTACTTCTGCATATATTCGCTATATATATAGCGAAAGTTAATAATATCTTAATATATCTTATAGAGATAGCTAAAACAGGGATAGCTACTATTAGTATTACTAGTGAGGTTACTAGAAAGGATTTCAGGATCATATAGGTATTTAGTAAGAATCGCGCCTATATGCGTAACATAAGATATAGCAGAGAACGATTAGCAAATAATAATAAAAGAGATAAACTAGAAAAAGAAGAATAGGGAAAATTAATAATTATAGCAAAAGCTCGCGGAATAGATAATAAAGAGAAAAATAATAAAGGCTATCGAGTTAAAAAAGAGATACTAAAGGGGGAAAAATCTAGCTAGGTTAGAGACCTCAAAAAGTAGACGCCTTTTTATAATTAGTATTACTAAGTAACAAGGCTAAATAATTACTAGCTATATACTGCTAAATAGTTATATAACTATTAGCAACTAATTCAAAAATAATAGCAATACTCAATATCTAAAGATATATAAACCGCTAGAAAATAAAATATATTATTCGCTATAGTAGCCTAAATCCGGCGCAAGAAGGAGCGATAGCAAATAATATAATAAAAGCGCTAAACTATCGCCCTATAGTTAGCAACGCAGAGCTGTATTACCCTATTAGTACGCCTTAGGAACTAAGGCTTTAGAAGGGGGGGTAATTATAAGGAATAGTAGAGTAGCAGGTATAGGATATAGAGCTATGCTATTAGCAAAATATTAGCGAGTTAGGGGTGAATAAATACACCTTAGAGAAAACTCTGCAAGCGGAAAACTTAGAAGGTTAAGCAATAGTCTAATATAATAACGGATATCTACGTTTCAGCATTCTAGCCTTTCCTGGTTTAGGCCTTTAGCTATACTCTTTATACTAATACGCCTTAGGGACTAAGGCTTTAGAGGGGGGTTAATTATAAGGAATAATAGCAAGTATAGGATGCAAAGCTATGCTATTAGCAAAATATTAGTAAGTTAGGGGTAGATAAAGGCACCTTAGAGAAAACTCTATAAAGCTATAGACTTAGAAGGTTAAGCAATAGTTTAATATAACAACGGAAACCTACGTTTCAGCATTCTAGCTTTTCCTGGTTTAGGCCTATAGCCATACTCTTACAAATATATAAGATCTATACCTACTAACTATATAGCAGCATGCAACTAATTGTACTAGCCCTATGCCTATACTATATAATTACTATTAACTTTATCCTAGGCTTGCCTATAATAAAGAATAGATATAACTATATTATATTAGTTACTAATAAATTCTCTAAATAAATTAGCTTAATACCTAAGAGAAAAACTAATACCGCTAAGCAATAAGTAGATAGACTACTAGACTTCCTGCTCTATTATAACTAGGGTCTCGCTAGAATCATACCTAGCAACTAAGATCTGAAATTTCTATCTAATATATAGAAATATATATAGATACGACTTAGAATGAAGCTATTATATTCCACGGCTTATTATCTATAAACTAATAGATAGAGCGAGCAAACTAATCTAATAGTTAAGTCCACCCTATAGATTTATATCGTAGCTATAAGTAGTCCTTATATATAGGATGAGGTACTACCTAGATTGCAATTTGAAATTAATAATTCAAAATCCGTAACTATAGGGCAAACTCCTAATGAGATTATACTCACTTTTACTCCGAATAATATAGTAGACCTTATTGCTAGCTATACTAACTATATTCTAGCTAGCCTATATAGTTAATTATAAGCATATAATATAATAATAATAGCAGCAATACGAACTAAGTCCTATTATAATAGGAAACGATTACCTAAGTTTTTTAAAATAGGATAGAGAGTTATATTATAACTATATTGCAGGTACTCGAACGCCTAAGCTAATTCCCTTGGATAGAAATATGGATAATAATACGCTAGGCTATATATAATATTAGAGCGAGTAGGATAACTAGCATACTAACTATAACTACTAGACCACGCTAAGATATATTATCTTATATCTATTAACTATCTAGAACTAGTACTACTATTAGATATTTCTAAGAGATAACTACTATACCTAGGACTGATAATTCTGACTAATATTCCCTAATAAGTTATATAATCCTATATTATAAAAGCTAGAATAACTTAATACCTAGTCTAGCCTGCTGGATTAGGTGATAAATATAGATAGTAGATGACTCTAGATAAATATATCCTTATGATATAAACTAATAGACTAGTTACTAAATACCTTATTTAAACTAATAACCTAGAATTTTATAAATAGATAGCCCGACTAGGTAGAGATACTTCCTAACTCCTATATGCCTTTTATGAATTAAAACGATTTTAATACTTAGAACCTTCGCGCCTGCCCTCCCTGCGCAATTCCTCTATAATAGCAAACCTATACTATTTAAATCCGCTGAATTTATTATTTCCTCTAGATTCCTTTATTACTCCTATATAACCTCACTCCTATATAAATTCGTTAATAGGTCCCTTGCTTATTAACTTCCCTTATTTTATATAATATTATACCTAGATAGTAATATATATATATATATATATATTATAGCTAATATACCTGACCTTAATAAGACTAAGGATAACCTAGTTACTAATAAACCTAATAAGTAATAACCTAATAAGATAGTTAGTAATAAGACTACTAAGCCTAGAAAGGAGCATACTAATAATAATAAACCTGAGGAAGCTACGCCTAAGGCTATTACAATCGAGGAAAGTGAGAAACTATGAGATAAGATAGGTAATAATACTATAGGTAACCCCAATACTAATATGGAATTAGCTTTATCTAGCTTAGATATTTCCCTATAGGAGGATATCTATAACTATATAAGCAAGGATAAATAGAATGCTTTTATTACTAATAAGAATAGGGTAAAAGATAACTATCATTAACATAAGTATTAATAGAACCGACTTAAGTATTAATAATAGCAGCTCCCTAAGTATAATGCTAGAGATGCCTGAGATAGTGCTGATATTATCTCTAACGCTCCAAATTAGGGTACTACTAACTATAATGTAAAAGGGAGCGTTAAAGCGGGAAAATATAAATATTATAAGCTAATTAAGAGCGCAACTAAGCCTACTTAATCTAAGAAGATACTCCGACGTCTAAGATTTAATATATAAGCTCTATTATTAGCTAATAAGGAACTTAGATTGAAGTATTATTAAGGACTGAAATTCGTTATACCTAATAGTAATACTTACTAACCTAATTAACAAGCTATCTTTAACTATATTATAAAAGTTTTTAACTATAACTAGAAATATATTATGCTCTTACTATTAGAGAAACTATCGATCTATAGTATACTTAATAATAGAATTCTAGAATTAATTAATATAAATAAGGATTAGTTAAGCTGCTTAGTATATAAATACGTTAATAAGTCCCTAAGATAGGGAACTAACCTAATAATTACTAATATCTATATCTTAGTAGCAATCTATAAAAATAGGCTACTTATAAAAGGAAAATAGCCTCTAAATAAAAGTCAAACTATCTAAACTATTTAAGATATATTCACTCTATTTAACGAAGTTAGAGCTAGACTAGTTTATAATAATCTCCTAATTCTATTATAGGTTAGATTGATATATAATTAACCTAACCTAAATAATAGCTAGACTACTGCGATTAATAATAATAATACTATCTCATAGAACCTTAGTATTATTAAGAATAAGCCTAACTTAACTAGCAATAAGTTAGTAACTTATAACCTAACTAATAATTATAACCTATCTAATATAGATAACTCAACTAAAGGTAATATAATACTATAATATTCTATCTAACTCTAGAATAATAGCTATATCACGACGTGCAATCACGCTACTTAGACCTATAATAATAATACTATGCCTAACTAGATAGATAGACTCGCCCTGATCTAGCTAATAATAATAATAGAAATTATCCCTAGCTACTAGAGTGATATAATATTCTTAATAACTCCCTAGCAAATATTAGGATAGATAACCTAATAGCTTTTATAGATATAGATAAAGATAAACTAGAATAGGAGGATAGTATAGTTTCATAGAAATAGTAGTATTAAGGATAATATATTTTTTTTCTTGTTTTTTAGGCGGGCAGATTGCTACACGACGCTATAATAGGACCCTATATAAGGAAGTCCCCGCTAGGTAGACTAGATAATACAAGAACTTGCATAATATATGACGCGACCCCACCAGTGGTGGCACTGGAAACCGGCCTTGGCAGTCTGGAGGCAGATTCGGGACCTGGCGGAATGATGGCGGTCCAGACCACGTGAGCATGCGAAGTATAGAGCCACTTCTTTCTATCTGCTTCATATCTATTTCTCCAGGGAAAATCGGAAATCGCCAGTTTTGATCTCTTATTGCATGGAAACGCCCAACGTGTTATTCTGGAATTCCACCAAATTCGCGTACATCAGATGATGAAGATCCAATTTAACACCAAAGGCTCGCCAGAGAACGATGCCGAATCCAACACCCGATAGCACTTTGACATCATCATCATCGGAGCAGGAGTCGCAGGGATCAACACTGCCCGGTACATCGCTACGAAGGCCCCATTCGAAAACTTCCTATGTTATCTTGGAAAGACGAGGTCGCTTCGGAGGCACCTGGGACCTCTTCAAATATTCCGGAATCAGATCGGACTCGGACATGTTTATTATTAGTTGTGGATTTTCTTAAAACCCCTGGAACCTGGAAACACCGATTGCTAGTGGACCGGAAATTGCTTCCTAACTCTCCAAGTCGGCGGCAAAAGCTGGGGCAGACAGGAACACCAGGTTTCATCAGCACGTAATATCTTCCAGTTGGTGCAGTCTGTCGAACTGCTTAGCCTTGCGATACCTCGAATGTATCTGTGTCTGAACGATCATAATTTCCCTGAGATTCTTCGACGTCTGTAATGGTTGAGCAGAAATGGCTATATTCATGTTTCATATTTTCAGACGGCGGCATGTGTCAATATGTGATTACTAATTACTTACTACTCTTTTCGTATTTGTAACGCTCTACATTCAACAGGGGTTCTTGCGTTTGTCCGACAACAAAATGGAGTTCTCATATCGTGTGACTCTGAGATGAGCCACTACCAAGCACCTCATCGGACCCTTGCTTCCTCCCTCTCTTTGCAATCGACTTCCTTAAGTGCATCTTAGCCTCCAGAATCACTCAACCATTGACCCTAGATTCTAGTGTCGAGGGCAACAGATTCTGTCTGTTCCGGCCAGCCCCCAAGACATTCTATTTGTAAGCAATGCAGGGTTCCCAGATCAAGCCTCACACAATCGGCAGCACTTGGGTCTCAGACCATTTGCGAAACCGTGGTTCAATGGCCCGGACGAATCCTTTCGTTGAACTGCACTTTCGCGGAGGAGCTCACGTCGTGGACATTAGCCGGGATGACGATACGGGATTTCTTGCACAGAACTGCCGCAAATATGTAGGCTTCACCGATGTTCTTAATCCTCGGCATCGACATGCGGTTACGCCTGACGAGGCTAGAGCGGTTTTCCACCGCCCTTCACGACGCTTTGTCTGCCCATCTGAACGCTGTCCGAAGCCTATGAATTCCCCAGAAAGAATAGCTTTTTGGGAGGAGACTCAGCCGGAGGAAACCTTGTTGTCGCCTTGTTGCGTTACGTCGTCTACCACGGAACCGAATCCGACATTCCATGGCCTGCTGCGGCTTCACGTCGGTCTCCCGGGACTTCGGCTGCCTCTTCGACGAATTCTATTGATATTCGGTTGTTGCCTAACTATGCTACCGACGAAGTACATAAGAGCTTCGCTACGTGGGGGCTAGTGGGCTTACTGAGAATCGCAGAGTATCGCCGTGTGATACTCATTTATCGCGTGGAGATATACCTAGCTCCTAGAGCCCTACTCCATTATCGGTGCACACAGACAAACTAGAGCTCTTGTACCAAGATAACGGAAAGCTTTTGCGTAATTTCCAACCAGCTAGTACTGGATTTGAGTGGGATGTGGTCTATGACGGCCCCCATGATATTGCATTAGTGGGGAATGGCTTTGCGCAGGAAGCTGAAAACGCTTTGGGTCGTGCTAGCTGGTTTATCCCCAAGGCAGGGAATCGAGGATCCGAAGTAGACGCTATGCGTAGGGAACCAACTAGGTTAAGTACTATGTTGATCTCTTGTCTACGTTAACGTCAGCGTGTTTTTGAGTAGAATAGGAGCATTATTCTCGACAATACTTAGGCTTTCAAAACAAATAGCTTATTGCTATATCTCATTATAGTTGTCTCGGCAATCCATTATCGCCGGAGGATGAGCCGAGAGGTGTGACGAAGATGGAAACGATTGTGTGAAACAATCGGAATTCGGCGTTTGCGCCTCCATAACATAAGCACAGTTGATGAAACAATTCTATCGTCTTTTCGTGGCTCTCAAGGTCGTTTTGTCCTTCTAGAAGTACCGAACTTGCGATCTCGATGAGTTCGACTTAAGGATCAGGCAGGCCCAGACTTTCGTTATGTTCACGAACCATGCCTCCGAACAGTCACTCTCATCGCCGGAGCCTTTATTCGGGTCCCACACAACACCAAAAGAGAGAAACAGAAACGCAGGAGCTATTATGGGAGATGCCAAAACCACTAACGACCCCCGGGACGGAGGTCGTCTAGTCTGGCTGCATTTGATCGGTGGATTTGCCTTGTTCTTCTTCAACTCGTGGTGAGTACGTCCAGCAGAGCCTCGATTGTCGACCGAGGCCGTTGGTAACAGCTTGAAGAGGGGCATCAGTAGTTCATACGGAGTCTTTGAAACATACCACCGAGGAACGTTGACGGACGTTGTCTGGTGACGCGATAGCCTGGATCGGTTCGATTCAGTCTTTTCTTCTGCTCCTCGTCGGCGTGCTCGTCGGACCCCTCTACGAGTCAGGATACTTCCGCAGTCTGACCCTCACAGGCATCATCCTCATCTTCCTCGGCTCCACCATGACCAGAATCGCGACCCCATGTTGGCATGTCTTGTTGCACCAGGCTGTTTGTATTGGGCTTGGGGCGGGGCGCGTTTATTCTTCCCGCCGTTGCTCTCGTCCCAGCAGTCCTTCACTCGACGACGAGCGCTGGCAGCGGGTATAGTCGCCACGGGCAGCGGCATCCGCGGCGCTCTGTGCCCGAATATCTTCCCGGACTTGATTGCTCGGGTGGGATTTCCTTGGGCTGCGCGCGGACGTTAGTCTTCACATCTGTCGGGACGAATGGTCTTGCGTTCGCCGTGTCACGTCCAAGACAAGGAACACACGAGAAGAATAACAGACGGCATTTGTTGCACCTCTCGGCGAATCGCGATCGCTAACGCTCGTTCATCGTCTTCTCAATCGCCATGGTTTTCAGTTTCTGGTCTTACATGGCATCCACCCATTTACTTTCTTCAACAGTGCGCCCTGGCCCACGGCATGCCCAACGAGGGTCGTTCTGAGTTGGCATATTACCTCGTTGCCGCCGACGGTCGTTCCGACGTTGGCGCTGGACCTGAGTGTTCACGGTACTTGGCTCGGCATTGTTTCGACGACTAATGCTTTCGCATTGCTGGCTGGGCCACCTACCAGGTGTCCTCCCCGAATCTACGGGCAGTTTAACTTGGGGTGCAAATAGTATCATGTCACGAGCCAGGATGAGATCGCAGGGAAAAGGGCTATCAGACTACTCTAGGGAAGTCCATAGAAGGGGAACACCAGGTAGCCCCTCGGGTAATAAGCTATCCTAGGTAAGTCTATAGAAAGGGGGGTACTAGGTAGCTCCCTAGATAAGTCCTCTAGCCCTTATATACCCTCACGTAGTAGGTTAGAGGGCTAGAGAAGAATAAATATTCCACCTTATACCTATCTATACTAACTCTCTTACTCTATACTATACCCTTTTATAACATGCTCTTCTCTCTTACCTATATTAATAGGGGTATAGACTATTAGAGTATTGCGATATATAATAATAATACCTACCTATAGGTCTACTAGGGAGGTAGGATCCCCTACTAGATAGGAGCTACTAAATAGCTAAACTTAGGATAAGATACCTATTAATTAGAATAATAAAGAGGGTATTAGTAAAGAATTAGTTAATTAACTAATAAAGGCTAAATTAGATTATCTTATTAAGGAAGAAAAAAAGGAAGAGTTAACTAAAGTATAAATAAGAATATCTTAAGGCTTTAAGGGCTAGCTAATTATTAACCCTAATAAATAATCCTATTACCTACTAGTTAGTTATTAGTAGTAACCCTAAGGCGAAGAAGTACTAGTTAGAACTTTAGGGGAAGCACCTCCTAATGATTAGGTATAAAAGTGGTACCTAGACTAACTATAATTAATTTATATTTAATCTTATCATATAATTTAAAATAAATAAGATTACCTCAGACCTTAAGAAGGTGCTATATACTACTAGGTACCTAGAAGGATTAGTAGCAAAGTAATAGACCTTATACCTTTCTATTAAATATAATAATAAGGTAAAGAATATTACTTAGATGATAATAGAGTACTAGTTAACTAATAGTATAGCTAATAAGAAGTATAGCTAATAAGAGGTCTAAGATCCTTAGTATATAAACTCAGCTTGAATAAGCCTACTAGTAACTAGGATACTTATACTAGAGCTTTATTAATTACTATAAAGGGATTAAGGTAGAGAGCCCCTACTAATAACTAGAGGAGATCTAGGTAGCTAATATAGTAGCTAGGCTAGGCCCTAAGCTCTAATATTATATTATAGCAAATAGATTATTAAAATCGCAGCTTAACCTTAATATAAGGGCTAGGAATGCTAAACTTATAGTTAATATATAAGCATATAAGGCACTAGTAAGGGACTAGGGGACTAACTATAAGGAATAATAACTAGAGGGCTAAACTACTAATCTAGAGGAATAGACCGAGGTTATAAGGGGGGACTATAGCTATACTAGCGCCTACTAGGAGTATACTAAGGACTTATCACAGGATACTAGGAGGGAAACTATCTATTATAATTATAAAAGAAAAGGCTATATCTCACTAAGATGCCTATACTATAAGAAGTATAGCTACCCCTACTATAAAGGCAAACCCTGCCCTAGCAAATAACTAGAGGAGGACTAGGTAGCTATATAAGTAGTTTAGTAGGATAGTAACTAGCTATATTGCTTTGAAATAATAATATAGGTCTGAGTAGTAAGTAGCTAGAAGACTAGTACTACGCTTATTAATTATAGAGCTAATAAGAATATTATAGACTCGAGGGTTATAACTAATACCTAACTAGAGGCTAATAAGTTAGAACCTATAAGGGGAATATAAGTATCTAAGGGACGTAACTATAATATATAGAAGTTAGTTACCTAAATAACTAATAGTATAAGCATATAGCAGATAGTTTTATATAATTTTAGGATTAGTAATAGTAATAGCTACGACGCTATCCTAGGGATCCCTTAGTATATTATAGAGTGCCCTAACCTTAATTAGAGGGAGTTAGGCTAGACCTTTCCCCTATATAAGAAAGGTATTCACCCTATTATAACTAGAAAAGAGCTTAGGCATATTAAAAACGAAGTAAGAGTAGTACTTATAGGTATACTATAGGTTAACTAGATATTAACTACTACTTACTAGGAGGATACCTAGGAACCTGAGGATATTAGGAAAATAGTTAAATAGATATTAACTACTACCTACCTAGAGGATACTAAGGAGCCTAAAGATACTAGGGATACTAAAACAAATATCCTACTAGAGTATTAGGATTTTAAAAAGGTATTTAATATTAACCTAGCAGGGACTATACTAGAGTTTAGAGCTACTAGGAACTACCCTATTAACCTAGAGCCTAGGACTAAGGCCCTATTTAGACTAATCTACCTACTAGCTAAGAAGGAGTTAGAGGAGTTAAGGGACTATATCTATAAGGCCCTATAGAAGGGGTGGATTTACTTATTAATAAGTCTAATAGGGGTGCTAATCCTATTTATCCTAAAAAAGGGAAGTAAGTTAAGGTTATATATAAACTACTAGGGACTTAATTAGGTAACTACTAAGAACTATACCCCTCTCCCCCTAATTAATAAAATCCTTAATTAACCCTCCTAAGCGAAGTATTTTATTAAATTTAACCTTAAGGATGCTTATTATTAGGTGAGGATCTAAGAGGGAGATAAGTAGAAGATAGCATTTTGCATATAATATAGCTGCTATAAATACTATATTATGCTATTTAGGCTTATTAACGCACCTGCTACTTTCTAGACTTTTATTAATAAGTTACTTATAAGCCTAGTTAACGTTATTTATATTATATATTTAGATAATATCTTAATATTTACTAATAATATAGACTCCTATATAGAGGCATTAAGGCAGGTACTCACCTAGTTAGAAGCTAATAGCCTCTATGCAAACCCCGATAAGTATAAATTCCATAAGGAACAGATTAACTTTCTTAGGTTTATAGTTTTAGTAGATAGTATTATTATAGAATAGGAAAGGGTCTAGGTTATTGCTAAGTAGCTAGTACCTACTATAATATAATAAATTTAATAATTCCTAGGATTTATAGGGTTCTATAGGAGATTTACTAAGAATTATTCTAAAATCTATAGCTTACTTACTAATTAACTTACTAATATAGCTAAGGGATAACTAGTAATAACTAGTAAGGTACTAGTTGCCTTCTATTAGCTCCGCGCTTTATTTATAGAGGTACCTATTTTACGCTACTTCAACCCCACGCTCCTAATTCGCATTGAAACCGACGCATCAGACTTCGCGATAGGGGCGGTATTGAGCCAGCTAGAGGGGTATGGCACGCCAGAGGCAGAGCTACTAGCCATCAGGGAGGCAGCAGTAAGGTGGCAGCACTGCTTGCTTTACTCTTAGCACTATATCTAATTTATTACTAACTACCTAGGTTACTAGTACCTCGCTAATAAGAAGATGCTTAGTAGCTATTAGGTATAGCTACTATAAGACCTATTAATATTTAACTTTGAGATTAAATACTAGCCTAGTTGCTATAACCTAGCTAATAGCCTCTTATAAAGACCTAACTATACCCCTAAGAATATAGAGATTAAGGAAGCTAGAGACTTGCTCCTATAGGACTTTCTATAACGTTTTAACTAGGCTACTATCTAGAGGGTAGGTACTAGGCGATAATAGGGTGCTTAACTATTAAATACCTCCCTAGAATAACTTATACCCTCGCTTTAGGACTAAGTTAGAGAAGCCTAATAGAAAGACCCCTTTTGTATTAATAAGAAGTAGGAATAATAAGGGATATAGTAGTTACTAGATAACTCTAATACCCTATAATACTAAGAGGGTCTATATATCCCTAATAACTACCTACTTTAGAACGAAGTCCTTAGAGCATTCTATAATAAACTATCTAGAGGTTACTAGCAGGTTATTAAGATACTAAAGAGGATTAGAAAGTTATTTTTCTAGAACTTATAGAAGAGTAATATAAAGGAATATATTAAGACGTATATAATATATTAGTATATAAAACTAAGATACTACATCCTATATAGCGAACTTATACCCCTACTAGTACCTACCTAGCCCTTTTAATAAATATTAATTAACTTTATTACTAAACTACTACTATTGCTTATAATAGGAAATAAACCTTATAATAATATTCTTATTATTACTAACTAATTTATAAAATACTCCCTATATATCCCTACTAGAGAGTTACTTATAGCTAATAGGTTAGCTATGCTACTTACTAAATATATCTTCCTCATATTTAGGCTTCTAGAAGCTATTATATCTAACCAAGGATCACTATTTACTAGCAAGTTTTAGTCTGAAGTATACTACTTACTAGTTATTAAGAGGAAACTTAGTATTAGTTTTTATCCCTAGACTAATAGCTAAATAGAATGCTAAAATCAGAGTATTAAGCACTTTTTATAAGCTTTTTATAATATTAACTAGGAAAATTAGGTAATATAGCTTAACCTAGCTTAATTTATTTATAATAACTCCTACTATAAGGCTACTAAGATATCACCCGCTAAGCTACTAATAGGATATTCTCCCTGCAGACCTAATAATATTAAACCCTAGCAAAAGGTCTTAGTAGTTCTAGTAGTATATAAGAGAGTTTAGGGTCTACTCACCTAGAGGTTAGCTATTACTAACTTGCTTTATAAGTATAATAAAATATATACCAAGTTCTATAATTAGAGGAGGACCCCTATTATTTTCACTATAAGAGACCTCATATTACTTTTAACTAAAAGTATTAGGTAGAGGTAGCCTTCCTAGAAACTTTCTAATAAATATCTAGGCCTATTTAGGATCTAATAGGTAATTAATTGGGGATAAGTATATAAGCTATAGATAGATAAAAACTACTAAATTCATAATATTTTCGCGCCCACGCAATTAGAGCCCTTTTTTAGCTTAGCCGTCCTACCACGAGAAATCCTAATTAATAATAATAATAATAATATCTATATAATAGACTATATTATCACCTATAGTGGCCTTAGATAAAACCGTTAGTACCTCATCAAATAGAAGGGCTATAGCGAACTAGATAATTCATAAGAACTGCAATATAATATATCTATCGATTTATAAAACGATTATAAAGCCTAATTATAAGCAAAAATATTATAATCCCTATATAATTCAACGGGTAACTAGTAGGTAGTTAGAAGCAGGGCACGCCAGCTAGGTATCTCAATTTATTAGCCTAAAGGCCCCCTAATAAGGCAATAAGAAATAAGAAAAATGCCTAAAGGCAACTAAACACTACCTAGAGATTATTAGTAGCCTACTAGGGGCGCTCCTAAAAGTTTTAAATCTACTAGGTGCTAGCACCTATCTCTTTAGAGCTATTATCCTTACTACTAGAGTTAGTAATAATAACCTCATAGTTTTAGAATATATTAGAAATATTAACTAGATAAGTACTAGTAAGGTACTAGCAGGGCTTATATAGACTTATAACTTTATTATAGGAGTCTAATAACTCCTAGACGCGCATAGCTTATAACTCCTATACCTCTATTGTGAGGGGCTAGCCCGGGTTTGTTCAACTTAGGGGTGCCTTAATTATAGTAATCTAAGCTAGGGAAGGGAAGTTTTCTAGGAAGTTCCCTATACGATAGAAAAGCGGATATAGGGCGAACATTAAGCGAGAGCGGTTATTAAGAGCAGAATTCTTAGGGTCTATAGCACTGCCTAGACGCTAGCTATAGCATAGCTTATAATACGTACCCCCCCCCTTCCTCCTCCTCCTAGCCCTCACGTGAGTAGCGGGTTTAAGTACGGGCTAAAGGCTAGTCTAGAGCGACGTTAATCCAGGCTGCTAGCTACTCTACGCTTTATAAGTAAATAATTATAATAATATGATTTTTTATACCCCTAGTTTGCTTCGTCTTTTTCTTCCTCTTCCTATTAACCTATACTAGCGTGAATTAACTAATTAATTATAACGTTATTTTAGCTAATAAGTCGTCGTTTTAGTAGCGTTTTTAGCATACTCTTGGTCCGCGTGAGTATAAGTTTATTATATCTAAACCCCTATTAATTACTAACTTATATAGATCTAATTAATCTAATTTCCCTCGCCTCTATAATAGCACCCCCTATAAGTTATTACCTGCTTTTTCCCTATAGTTTCGCTATAATTAACCCTATATAGCCCCTCTCTAACTCTAATAAGGAGATAGAGTCTCCTCCTCCTATTAAGGGCCCGCCCTCTAACTACTCTACCTCTACTAGCCTCTCTAATTATAAGGAGACTACCCCTAATAACTTCGATCTTATAGATAATCCCCTCTATGCCCTAGCTAGCTAGGAGCTATATGAATACCTCGACCGCTCCCTCCTAATACGTCCTATTGCCTAGGAGCTCCTTATAGTATATTAACTTCTACTTATTTAGCATTCTTCTAACGTTCTACTAGGATCCCTACTTATACTAGCTCGTCTTTAGTAGCATCCCCTAGGATAAGACTAAGGGACCTCTTTATGAGGTCCCTTACCTAAAGTATATATCTACTATAGCTAAGGCTAAGAAGCCTAGTAATATTATAGCTTATTATAACGTTATTAAGCGAGGTATGCTATCTTATTATCCTTTAACTATTATAAAACTAACTATATTATAAATAATATTATCCGTTATATCTATTATTCTAATAAGGCTATTAAATCTACTTATATTAATATAGGTATTACTTCCCCGCTATTCCTTCTCTATAGAGCTAATATTCTATTAGAGTAACCCTAGCGTAGTTTGCTACTAGGAGGAGTTCGCTTCTCTTAGCTAGGATTACCTTACTTGCTATAGCTTTAATAAGAGGACCTCGGTAAGATTCTACTATTCCTATATTTTAGGGTTATTATTAATAGTTATAGCTCCCTATATAGATCGAGGCTTATGCAGAGCTCCTTTATGCTACTTCTATTTAGAACTGCGAGGTCTATACTTATATTATTATAAAGTATGCTACTAAGGCTGCTATTAAGTCGGATGCCTCCCCTATACCCTCTGCTAGTTCTCTAGCTACTCCTATCCTTAGAGCTTCTACTACTACTACTACCTTGCTTTCCCTCCTAATTAAGCCTAATAAGGTATAGCTATATTACTTTGCCTAGGCTTACCTAGATATAGCTAAGGTTTTTTACGAGGTTTATCCTATTCCTACCTTTCTTCTATTCCTAATAATCTAACCCCTTTTCTTAACTTACTAATATTACTACTACTACTTATAAAGAGTAGGAGGAGTAAGGGGTTATCTTCCTAGGTCTATGGTTTCTACTCGCTTGCTATCTGCCTACCTTCTGCCTACCTAGGGCCTACTTAGGTCCTATTTTGCCTCTCTATAGCTTTAAGCTATAATAGAGCTTCTTATTTCTATTTACTCTTCTAATTATAAATTACCTAGCTACTATCCCTCTATCCTATTCCTACTTATTAACTACTACCTAGCTTATAGTATAGTATACTAGGGGTTATTATTATTCTTATCTATTAGGCTATACTTTTCTTTATACTTATTTACTACCTAGTTATCTTAAAGCGATTATAGGGGCTCCTAGGTAGGCTAACTATACCCTATCTATTTAACTAATAACTCGTAACGCCTGCCCCTACCTATATGCTTCTAGCATATAGCTAGAATAGACTCGACTTCCTATTTATCCTTTCTATCTTTAAAAATCAGAAGTAGTTAGGGATTATTAACTTCTTAGCTTAGGAGGGGGTTATTTATAGCATAGCATAGCAAGCTAATATAAAATCGGTTATAGACCTTACCTAGAATGTTTAACTCGACTATAGTTAGTAAGATCACCCTAGTTACTTCATACTTTAGGTATAGCTAATCTAACTTCTTATAGGGTCTCTCTATATAGATATTAGCTAGTAATAGCTAGACCTTATTGCCTACTTCATAGTATTCTACTAGCATCCTTTTACTATTTACTAATTATTCTATAGTCTATTAGGCTATAGTAATAGCTACTTAGGCTAGCTCTATAGTCGACTTCAGTTTATTAATAAACTTATTAGCAGCTAACTCGCGTGAGGTCGATAGCTCTAGCATAGGCTATACTACTAGTACTAGGTTAATATAGTATCTATAGGTAAAGAAGAATAAGCTTATTCCTATCGTAGCTATATTATAGCTATTAATTACTAGTTAAACGGAGGGTAAGTAAACCTCCTAGTTATCCTAGGCGAAGTTAACTATTATCTGTAGAACTACCTAGATCTCTTAATTAAAACGTTCCGTTACTCTATCTATCTATAGGTAAAAAGCGGTGCTTAAATATTATTTGATCTTTATAAGCGCGTAGAACTATTGCTAGAACTAACTTATCTAGTTACTACCCCTATTACTAATAATTAACTTCAGTATACTATAAAATCGGTAGTAGTAGTTTACGAAGCGTTCTATATATGTTTCTATATCTATTGAAGGCATCCCTTCTAGGGTTATTATCTTAGAGAGCCTATCGACTATTACCTAAAGGTATCTTAACCCTATTTTTACTATGCGTAGGAGGTTTATAATAAAATCTATAGCAAGATTATAATATAGCTATTCTACTACTAGTAAGGGTTAAAGAAGCCTATATTTCGCTTATTGCTAAATCGTTCTATACCTGCAGCTATCGTAGTTTCTTATAAACTAGTAGACTATAGAGGATTACCCCGGCTAGAAGTATTGCTAGGCTAGGATAGCTAAGGTATTATTCTAACTAGGGTAGCTTATTATTACTAAGTCGTAGTACTTCTAAATTAACTATATTCGAAGTATATTCCGAGGGTGGTTTTTATCTATTAATCCTAGTACCTAGATCCGGTCTCTAAATATTAATTAGCTAAGAGCGTTAATACTATACTTAGCGATCTATAGTTTTAGGCCTAGCTAGGGAGAAAAGCTTTAGTCGCTCCTTTTTATTATAGAATAAGCCCCTTAGTATTAGGTATCTTCTACTTAAGCTTTATTCTATATATATTAAAGGGCTAGATCCTTGAATACTATTATAATAAGGGCTTTAACTATTGCTATCCTCCTTACCTTACCTAGGGCGGAGTTTAGGGTTTATTTATATTACCCTCCCTTTCTCTTATTTATCCTCTTATCTTTTCGGGGCGTCCTATTTATAGCATAAGAGCATATTAAGCATAGCTACTAGGCGACTAGGTTAATATTCTAAGTAGAAATTATACCTTAATAACTACTCTACCTAGCGACTTTAGCATTCTATTAAACGTTACTTTTGCATAAAGTATTCGAAGCCCTTATAATTAATAAGGACCTTAAACCTAGGGCAGCTTCTTAACTTAGCATCCTATATATTCAAATAAGTAATTACTACTAATAGCTCCTTATTATAGATTAGGTAGTTATATTAAGCAGGGGTTAGCCTCTGCGAGTAAAAAGCGATAGGGTAGCGCTATCCTTGCGCATCTTCTTAAGTTAGTACCCCCCCTAAAGCGAACCCCGAGAAGTCTATCTTAATAGTAGTTAGGGCTTATAGGTCGAAATAGCATAATACTATAGCGGTTTAGAAGCAGCATTTAAACGCCTAGAATGCGTCTTCTTATTCCTTACCCTAGATAAATAGCGCTACCTTCTTTATTAGGAGGGTAAGGGGTTCTATAACCCCTAAGTACTCTGATATAAATATTTAGTAGTAGTTAGCAAACCCTAGGAAACTTTATAATCCTTTTACTAAAATAAGCACTTCCTATTTAATAATTACTTATACTTTCTCTATATTATAAGTAATACCCTTGCCTACTTTTAGGATAAATCCTATATACTTTACTATTTTTATAGAGAGCTTATACTTTATTAGGTTAAAATTAAGACTAGCCTCTTAGAGGGCCCGGAGAACCTTATATACCTTCTGCTTATAGTCTGCTCAGGAGCTACTACTATAGATTAATATATTATCGATATATACTATTGCGAAGTTATTAAGAAACTCCTAGAGTATACTATTAATATATCGTTAGAACGTTATAGGGGCTCCGCTTAATCTAAATAGACAGACTAGCTACTTAAAGAGCCTATATTATATATAAAAAGCAGTCTTTTCCTAGTACCCTTCTGCTATCTGAATCTTATAGAAGGCTATTATTATATCTAATTTAGTATACTACTTCGCTAAAATAACCCTCTAGAGGGTCTCTTAGATTAGGAATAAGGGGTAGCAGTCTCGCTTTATAATTATATTTAACGCTTAGTAGTTATAATAGAACTATAATCCTCCGCTAGGCTTCCTAATAAAAAGTATAGGTATACTAGCTAGAGACTTGCTTGCTTAAATAAAGCCCTTATCGAGTAGGTCTATAAGCGTCTTTTTTAATACTAATAACTCTTCTCTTAATATACTATAGAGGGGTCCCTAGGGCAAGGGCGCCTCTTAGCTAGAGGTATTATACTTAAGGTAGATTTTATAATCTATACTAGGACGACTTAGGAGTAGGGGGTATAACTTAGCTAGCTTAAAAAGCTCTATAAATTCGTTGCGAACGTATTATAGTAGTTTCTCTAAATAGTCTTCTAGTTTCTTTACTTTAAGCGCTTTTTTAATATCCCTTAGGCTTACTACTTATATTCCTGCTTCTAACCTAGATAGCTAATTCTTACTAACCCTCTAGTAGATCGCTATAAATAAGGCGGTATTAAATTAGCAAGCTTCCCGGATTTCCCTCACTCTCTAGGGTTCTTCTTATCCTTAAAGGGTAATAGTAACCCCCGCCTTCCTATAGTATACCTACTTCTCTACTATATTATAAATAATATAGTTTTATTCTATCTATAGCTTCCCTAAGAAGAGGTTAGTATCTAGTCCTTTTACTATATAAGTAAAGAGTTACTATGTATAGCCTCTAATCTCGAGGTATAATATAGCTATACCTTTTGCTATAGCTTAAGCTAAGTTATTAGCAAAGCCTCGTAATTACTATGCTTAGTAGTTAATATATAGTAAATAGAGGCAGTAGGCATACTAGTAGTCTACTATTATATAGATATTATATCTATAGTCTATTAAAGCATTAGTAGGAGTACCTTTATTAACTCTAATTACTAATATTATAGAAGGCTTACTTATACTATATTCTAACTAGAATTATTCCTAACTAGCCCGCTCTTCCTCTATTATCCCTAATACCCGATTTTATACTAGGGTTATTCGTTTCCTAAGTTAGAAAGGTCCTCTTTACTTTTAACCTCTCCTAAGTTTAAATATATTATTTCCTTAATAGCTTTTACTACTCTAGGACTATCCTTCGACTTCTTAGCCTTCTAGTAGTCTCTTTATAAGTAACTAATCTAGTTATATTTAAAATAATAGCATATTTCTTTACTAGGACCTTTACCTATGCCTTCGCACGAGGTATATACTAACCCTATTATCCTAATATCCCCGTTTATATCTACTCTAGTAGGTAATACTCTTAATCCAAAAGTTATAAGCTAGTGCAAAGCATTAGGAATATAATATAATCCCTCTAGCTTCTATGCGATATCTTATATAAGGCTAATATATTTAATATACTTATAGGGGGTTAGGTAGTTAACTAGATAGTCGAGGAGCTTATAAGATAATACCCTATATAAGTAGTTAATCTAGATGCTATCTAGCTATATTATACTACCTGCTTCTATAATAGCGCGTTCGAAGCGGGGTAGGAACGAGGCGAAGGCCTCGTTATACTTTATTTAAAGCTCTGAGAGTCTTTTAAGAGCCTTGCTTATAATATTAGGGTTGCTATAGGTATAATCTAGGTATACTAAGAAGGCATCTAGCTTAAATAAGCTATTACTACCCCCTGAGCTATAGAAAGCTATAACTACTAGCTATACTTTAGGTTCTAGATAGGAGTTAATAAGATACTAAGCCTTCTAATTACTTAAGTAGAAGTCCCGGTTTATCCTGACTTTATTATATATCTATTATACCTATATAGCGTACTTATTATAGTTCCCTCCGAACTTAGGGGGGTTAGGGAGGGGTTTTAATCGCTAAGTATTGCCTGCTTCTTAGGTAGTCTCTAGCTATAAGGTTAGCGCTAGTAACGCTAGGGCGTGGCTACCTGCTATATCTCGCTAGAGCTCTGTAGTTAGCTCGTTATTAGGCTGCTATATAGTTATTAGGCTATCGAGTTAGTTACTAAGCTTATTAATTACTATATAAATTGCTTTAAACGCTTTCTTACTTATTAGTAGTACTTCTAGACTAGCTGCTATAGGTATAGTAGGTTCTATTTTCTACCCGCTATCTATTATACTATATAACTAGTAAGGCGGGCATAGAGAGAGAGAGCTTAGATATATAAGGGGCTAGCCTAGGTTTATTTAACTTAGGGGTGCCTTAATTATAGTAATCTAAGCTAGGGAAGGGAAGTTTTCTAAGAAGTTCCCTATATAATAGAAAAGCAGATATAAGGCGAATATTAAGCGAGAGCAGTCGTTAAGGGTAGAATACTTAGGGTCTGCAGCACCGCCTAGACGCCAGCTATGGCGTAGCCCGTAACATCTATCTATCTTTTAGCAAACTACTCTATCTTAGTATAATAGTAATAGAGCTCCTTATATTACTTATATAGTAACTTAGTCTGCTTTTCTATCTCCTTAGAGAGGTACTACTAGTAGGTAATAGCCTCCTCTAAGGTAGCTACCTAGTAGTCCTCTATCTCTATAGAGATCTTAGCTTCCTTTACCTTATACTTCTTAAATATAATATTAGTATTATTCTTCTTAGCCTAGAGGGCTTTCTTAACTATAAGCTAGGTAGCAAGGATGTCCTCCTAAATATAATTAGAAACTAGCAATAAAGCACTAGAGGAGCACTAGAGGGGTATTAGATAACCTACCTTATTCTTAGTATACTATACCTAAATATCAGGCTTATAGCTACCCTTATCTATTAGCTACTTAAGCTTATTAATAGCGCCTATTATATAATAAATAAGCTATAGAGAGTTAGTAGCTAAAGACTAGAAAATAATAAGTAAAACTTATATGAATATAAGCTTTTCTATTACCTATTTTAGTATAGTACTTATATTTAGTAGAAATATCTAAAATTATATAAATTAGTAATAAATTCTAAAGCTAAAGCTAGTAAAGCATTAGATAGGTACTAGCTAAGGACTAGGTGCTTACTATTGCTCTTAAAGTAGATAATTAAGTATAAGGAACAGTAGCGGGTGCAAGATGCAGAGCCACGATATCAGCAAAACGTTAGCGAGTCAGGGGCGAATAAATACACCTTAGAGAAAACTCTATAAGCAAAAAACTTAAAAAGTTAAGCAATAGTCTAATATAATAATAGATATCTATATTTTAATATTCTAGCCTTTCCCTAGTTTAAGCCTTTAGCTATACTCTTTATAATTCTATTACTTCTATCTCGATTTAAGAAACTAGCGCTAGTTAGAATATCTAAAGCGAACTAGTAATAATATACTAACGATTTAGCAACGGAGTTTAATTATAATAAACTCCAGGCTAGGTATATAGAATATAACTAATAGGGCCTTAGCTAATAAGATACTAATTATTCGCTAAGCCCTAAGATATAGGAAATATAACGTAGATATTACGCTAGGGGAATAGATAACCCTAGTAATAATATAGCAAGAGGAATAACCCCGAGGGGTTAGGCTAGGTCCTAGGCAGCGCTAGACTAGGTAGACTACCCCTCGGGGGGCGAATAGATAGCGAGCAGTAGCTAATAGGGCATCCCGCCTAGGATATCCCGAGAAGCTAGTATCTCTAGCGTCCTTACCCAGGCTATAGGGTTACTATAGAAATAATAGGAGAGCCTTATAGAGCAGATATACCTATAATAATAGTAGTATGAGGAATAAACCGCTACCCTACTATAAGAGCTTACTAATCGCTTAGCGCTAAGATACTTATAGAGAGAATATAAAAATCCCCCTATATATAACTACTATATTATAACTAAGGACTTTACTATAGACTAGATTAGTAACTAGATCTAAGTAATTAAAGATAGAAACCGACTATATACTAGCAGTATGCTAGAGCAGCAGGTCTAATTAGCACTTATAAAGATAAGCCTATCCCTATAGACCTAGTAGTAATACTATAGGGCTAGGCTAGAAGGAGACCTAGCATAAGCTAACTTTATAGTATTTACTCGCTAATATTATATTAACCCCGAGCTTTAAGAGCGAAGGTATTACGAGAAGCTAGATATAATAAGGTAGAAGGAGATATAGTTACTAGTATAGTTCTTCGCTAAATAGTTAGTAATATATTAGGACTTAGGTATAGTTAGTATAGAGGATAGTAAGGCTAAGGCCTATATGCTATACTTCCGATTAGCCCTATTCCTATATAGGGAACTCGAACGTTAGAAAGTCGAGATATAGAAGCTAAGAGATATAGCTATAGAAGCTAAATACTTATAAGAGATATATTGCTAATAGGGTAGTAAACCTCTATAAAGCGAAAGCAAGAAATAGCATATAGGGGAAGAGCATAACCTAAGGGGGCCCCTAGTAATAAGGTTAGGTTAAAAGATAGGCTAGCAGGGTTCTAGCTAGAAGATAATACGGGGTTCGTAGAGCCCGATACTTTACTAATAAGTTCGTAGTATAATATAGGGATCTAACCGGAACGGGTCTATATCTAGCTATAGCATACGACCTATAATATCTAATTATATAGTATACTTTAGCTATAAGCGAAAGGGGTATAAGAGGGTAGACTACCTAGATAAATATATAAGACGAAGCGCAAATAAAACGCTAATAGGATACTAAGTACTTACTAAAAAGGCGAGGATTAACGCAATCTAATCCTTAAGAGTTAAGGAACTCGACTTATTAGAAAATAAGTAAGCTATGGGATTATACTAATAACCCCTGCGCCTAAATTAGAACTAGATACTCTCCTAAAGGGAGCTATTATAAAGGGATAGGCGATTATTCTCTAGAATATCGCTAAATAAGAAGTGGTAGTAGATATAGATTCCTATTCCTAGGTTAATATTATTAGTAGTTAACTAGCTAAGTCCCTATAACTATAACCCGTAGTAGCTATTACCTCTATATTAGAAGGGTTTAATAGGTTATCTATAGTAAGCTAGAATATATACTAATTAATATTCTTCCTTATTAACTTAGGAGGAGAAGCGAGGAAGATATAGCGACTCTTCGCTAAAGCCTCCTAACCTAAGGGAGCAGGAGACCTTCTCCTATTATAATACTCTATAAGAAGAGAGGGTATTATAATTAATACCTAGATAAATACCTAGGAATATAAATACTTTAGTATTGCTAAACTATTAGTATTTATATAAGAGATTATTAAGAATAGCTAGAAGGCTTATATTATATATATATTAGGGAATATTACCCCCTATAAGCTGCTAATAGGGGCTCTAGAAGAAGAAGACACCATATAGGGTAATATGGAGTTACCGCTAGAACTATCTAGTAAATAGATAACGTTTAACGAATAGTTAGCGAAGCAGTACCTAGTCCTAGAGGGTGCGGAATATACTATCGATTTAATCAAAGGGAAGAAACCCCTATATAAGCCTATCTACCTATTAAACGAGTATTAATTAGAAGAACCTCGCTAATATATTGCTAATAACTAAGCGATAGGGCGGATCTAACCCTTAATTAGCAAAGCAGGCGCCCCTATCCTTTTCATACCTAAGAAAGATAGGTCCCTATGCCTTTATATAGATTATTAAGGCTTTAATAAGGTAATAATAAAGAACTAATATCTACTCCCTCTTATTAGCAAACTATTAGATAGGCTTTAGGGAGTAAAATAGATCTCAAAAATCGATATTCGAGATATATACTACTATATTCGCATTAAGCTAGAGGATCGCTAGAAAATAGTATTTAGGATGCGTTATAAGTACTTGAAATATACTATTATACTATTTAGACTTACAAATACCCTAGCTATATTCTAGGTATATATTCACTAAGCGCTCGCTGTTATTAGATATTTATTATATTACTTATATAGATAATATTATAGTCTACTCCGAGATAAGAGAGCAGTATATAAAAAACCTTCTCCGAGTGCTCTATAGGCTTCACTAGTAGGAGCTCTATACTAAGCTTAGTAAGTATAGGTTTTACTAATAGCGGGTAGAGTTCCTAGGGTATATTATTACGCCTAAGGGTATATTAATAGACTAAACTTATATCTAAGCTATTATTAAATAGAAACCGCTAAAGATATACTAAGATATCTAGGTCTTCCTTAGATTCTATAACTTCTACTATAAGTTTATTATAAGATATTTACGTATTATAACCCTAATAATATCCCTACTGAAGGGCAGCGAGAATAGTAAGAAAGGGGGTAAGTTTCACTAGCTAGAAGAAGCTTAATAAGCTTTTAAGCAGCTTCAAGCCGCCTTCTGCTTAGTAACTATTCTCTAATACTAGGACCTAACCTATAAGATAAGGGTTAAGATAGATACTTCTATAAAGGCTATATCTAGTATCCTATCGTAGCACGTTGATAGTTAGTAGTAAATAGTTGCTTACTATTTATAAAAGCTTAGATATATAGAGCAATATTAGGGAGCAGGCTAATAGGAACTTCTCGCTATAGTCGAGAGTTTAAACTATTAGGCTTACTACCTTCAGGGTATATCGAAAAAGTTTATAATCCTAACGGAGTACTAGGCGCTAAAAGGAGTTATTAGCATGCTTGCGCAGGACCTTCGGGAAAGGCTCGCTAGGTAGATATATAAACTCTTAGCATTTAACTTCAACCTAGAGCATAGGTCAGGGGTTATAAACCTAGTAGATAGTCTATCTAGGAGGCTAGATTATATAGAAGGGGAGGTAAAGTATAATAATATACTCCTAACCCTAGCGAAGAAGCTAAGGCTTATTAGCGAACTACTAGTAGACCTTCGGATAAGTATTACTATGTTATAAAGTAATATAGAGACCTCAAAAGTATTTATTAACGCTATAAGGGCTAGCATAAGGTACCCCTTCTAGACGGGTAGCTCCGGGGGCAGAGACGCCTTAGTCTCTAGTTAGTATCGCACTCTATAGCGTGCTAATATTACTATAACTATAGTAGCTATAATAACCCGATGCTAAAGAGCAAGGGATAACGCGGAGAACGCTTAGTAAGAAGTTATTAACTAAGAGGACTTACTTAGAGCTAGGGTTACTATAGCGTAGTAGTATATCCTACGCTAGGTTATAAGGGAGCTTATAATAAGTGAAATAGCAGATAGTTAGCAACTCTCTAAAATAATAGAGAATCTTATCTATAGACTATAAGCTAACGACTTATATTACTAGATATAATTAGAGAGGGTATATAGACTAGCTAGCGATTATAGGGGCTATATAATCGATAGCTAGGGAACCCTGTTCTATAAGGGATAGCTAGAGATACTATAAGAAGGGTTTCTAAGGCTAGAGATCCTTTGCTAATACTATAATAACCGCAGGGCGGGTTATATAGGGGTAAATAAGACTACCGAGTTAATCTCGAGGAACTTCTATTAGCTAAACTTAGCTATAGATATATATAATTATGTTATAGGGTGCTATATATGCTAGGGGAACTGGATTCCGAGGCATAAGCCTTATAGGAAATTATAACTACTACCCTTACCTATATACCTATTCTAGGAAATAAGTATAGACTTTATTACTAGATTACTAGCGAGCTCTTGGTATATAAGCGGAGAATATAACGCAGTTCTTATTATTATATATTAAATAACTAAGTTCGCTATATTTATTCTAATAACGAAGCGGCTAATAGCTGCTAAGTTAGCGCGGATTATCTACGAACGGGTTAAATGCTATTTTAGCACTCTAGAGGGTATTATTAGTAATTAAGATAAGCTCCTAACTAGCTAATTTTAGGAAGAGGTCATAAGAGAGAGGGCTATTAAGCGCCGCTTCTCTACTATATACTATCCCTAGACTAATAAGTAGTTAAAAAGGATATACTAGACGTTAGAAAAATATCTATAAGTATATGCTAGCAACTCGCTATAAGAATAGGTAGTCTAGCTACCCGAGGCGGAGTTTGTATATAATAATAGTTGCTATAGTATTACTAGCTACTTACTAATAGAGGCCCTATATAATTACTACCCGCGTTATATAGAATATATAGCTCCTATAAATAGGGTTATAATATAGGGTATAAGGGAGCGAATCGAATATATTTCGAGACTTTATAAGAGGGCCTAGGAATAATAGCAGAAGGCTACTAAGGCATAAGCTAAGTATTATAACGTAAGGCATAAGGACTAGACCTATTATTAGGGATAGATTATTAGGCTATTAATAAAGAACTTCTAGTTTAAGAATAAGAAACTAGTATCTAGGTTTATATAGGTAGCTATTATAGAACTAGTTAGTATATAAGTATAAGGTCTATCTACTACTATAATACTAATAGATATATAACATATTCTCTATTACCTTATTAGAACTATAAGATAATTACTAAGCAGGTAGCAAAGGTTCGCCTATATACCTAGAGCTCGAGGATAAGCTAGAGGAATAGGAAGTAAAAGAGATTATTATATAACAAGGTATTAGCAATAATATATAATATCTAGTTAAGTAGGTAGGATAGCCTATAGAATATAATATATAAGAGCCCGTAGAGAACTTAGCGAACGCGCAAGAGGCTATTTATAAGTTCGATAGATAGCATAGGAGGTCTTATAAGAAGTAGGATAACTAGTTATAAGGTTATAGCAATAAGTTGCTAATTATAAATCATAAGAATATAGAATAAAAGCTAAATTAAGAAGTAGAATATTAGTCGTATTAAGTAGCGAATTATTATTAATATTATAGCAAAAGAAGGGTATTATCCTATAAGAAAAAGGAGGGAGCTAACTATCTAAATAGTTATTTACTTCTAACTATAGCTACGGGCGCGAGCACCCTGACTACTACGACTACAAATAGCACTATAGCGACTAGTCGCCGAGCTAGTATTACTAATATTACTAGTATCCCTATTATTATCGCCTGCAGACTAACTACCCGCTAACTTACTACTAGACTCACCACCCGGGTCACTACCTAACTCTCTACTAGAGCTACTACCTACCTTACTACCTAACTTATTACTAGAGCTATTATTAGAGATAGTAATAGTAACCTTAGTCTTCTTAACCCTTCTAGCCTTTTTTACTAAATTATTACTATCCTCTTAACTACGTTTAGTAAGAGTATAGAAATATAAGGTGCAAGAGACGGGGTAAGTGCTAGTAATAGTAATAAAGCAAGAGGAAATATTATTAGAAGTATACTTAAGGAGGTTATCTTAAAGGAACTTATTAAACTTAGGAAAGGAGTTAATATTATACTTATAAGGGCGCTTAGAAACTAGTTTTATTAAAAGGTTATTAACTAGATAATTAATCTCGTTATAGAGGTATATAGTAGGATTATTATTATAAATATATAGTAGCTAGGCAGTATTTAGGCGCTAAAGGATATCGATACTATTATAAAGGGTATTAACCTAGAACTAGTTATTAGTAGGATATAATTAGCGAGGGAGTAGTAAGTAATAACCTATATAAACTAAGACGTCGAGAGCGAGGTGCTTATAGATAGAAGCGAGCTCCTGGAGTTAGAGCTGCTCTATATTATTGCTACTACTACTAGTAATAGGATTGCGGATAAGCTTAGTAATACGTTTCTATGCTGCTGAATAGTTAGCAAGGGAAGCGAGAATGTAATAACGACAAAGAGGGGTCAAGACACCGCTAAACAGTCGCACAACTATCAGCAACCAATCAAAAAATAATAGCAATACTCAAAATCTAAAAACATATAAACTACTAGAAAATAAAATATATTATTCACTATAGCAGCCTAAATCTAGCGTAGGAAGGAGTAATAGCAAATAATATAATAAAGGCGCTAAACTATCGCCCTATAGTTAGCAACGCAGAGCTATATTACCCTACTAGTACGCCTTAGGGACTAAGGCTTTAGAAGGGGGAGCAATTATAAGGAATAGTAGTAGGTATAGGATATAGAGCTATACTATTAGTAAAACGTTAATAGGTTAGGGGCGAATAAATATACCTTAGAGAAAACTCTATAAGCGAAAAACTTAGAAGGTTAAGTAATAGTCTAATATAATAATAGATATCTACGTTTCAATATTCAAGCCTTTCCTGGTTTAGGCCTTTAGCTATACTCTTTATATTAAGCTTATAAGGAGCTTAATTTTAGAGATATCCTCGTTAGGTAGCTTCTACTTCGCTTATGCTAGGAGGTAGTAGTAGTAGGAGCATACCTAGAGCTTACTTACTATAGGGATATAAGAGGTATCTAGTATACTAGTAGGGAAGGGAGCAGCATTAGTAGTAGTAGAAGATATAATAATAGATTTATTATATAATAATTAAGATAAAGTTATAGTAGGAGAGCAGGAGACTAATAGTAACTTATTAGTATTATAAATCTGAAGAAGTAAGAGGAAGGATTTTAATAGGGTGAAATTTTAAACGATATTTTATACTTTTTTAACTTAATACTATAGTTAGCTTTTTATATAGCTAAAAGGAAGATAATCCCTAGATTATTATATTATTTAACTTTATTTAACCCTACTATATATAGGGAGGTATTAAGTAACTACTAGATAACTACTAGCAACCCCCTATACTATAATAATAACCTCTTTCACCCCTAGAGGGAGAATATCTTTATTACCCCTATAAAGCTATTAAAAATATAATAATAAGTAGAAAATATAACAATTTAGAGAGCGAATTTAAAATAATAAAACTAAGCTTAAATAATAATATATTTTAATATAACCCTATAAAAGAAGGAATAACTTTTATAAGGGAATTCAGCTATAAGTATCTAGATAACTACTAGATAGTCCTAGACCTTTTAAATAGAGAGCTATAAGAGTAGCTAGGGTAGAGGATAAATACCTTACTACTAGCTAACTACTTTTCTAAGCTCTTTTAACTACTTTTTATATAAAGATCTATAAGAGTAGCTAGGGTAGAGGATAGATATCTTATTACTAGCTAACTACTTCTCTAAGCTTCTCTAAGCTATAAAGTCCCTTAATACCTAGGTATAGAGCTATAAGAGTTACTAGAGTAGAGGATAGGTACCCTACTACTAGCTAATTATTCCTCTAAGCAACCTAGCTATTTAAAAAAGAGTTATATAGCTAGAACTAGGGATATTAAATTCTAGACCTATAGGAACTAGAAACTAGGAAGGCTTATAGGAAGGCTTATAAGTAGGCACTAGGTACCCTCTAGATAACTACTAACTAGCTTAGTCTAAGGATAGACTAGTTTAGAGAGGGGGGATTATATTATAAGCTAGGATAAGATTATAGGGAAAAGGGCTATTAGACTACTCTAGGGAAGTCTATAGAAGGGGAATACTAGGTAGCCCCTTAGGTAATAAGCTATCCTAGGGAAGTCTATAGAAGTGGGGTACTAGGTAGCTCCCTAGATAAGTCCTCTAGCCCTCATATACCCTCATATAGTAGGTTAGAGGGCTAGAGAAGAATAATTATTCCACCTTGCACCTATCTATACTAACTCTCTCACTCTGCACCATACCCTTTTGTGACATATCAGGCCTTGGCATAGTGATGATGACTATTCTCGCCTTCGCCCTGAGGATATCGAGAGTTGGAGGAGGTCATGGCTGGGTAGCATTAAGGTATTACTCTCCAGCATTCCTTGCATAGTCCCGTTAATGACTACCTAGTACATGCCGAAGATTTGATCAAAAATCACCTCATGTCCATCGCAACATCTGCGTACCGATAGCGTTTGATCAAGCGATTTGGGTTGCTGTCGGCGGTGCCGGGGTTAGAACTGAGAAAATGACGGGAGTGCCGATTGAACGTGTGAGCTTGCGATTGTGCTAATGGATAAATCGTCAATCGAGGATAAAGCTGTTGTTGTCAGCGTTGTAGCTGGCGTTGCAACGTCAGAAGAAATGACGAGGGTGATGTCGGAAGATGAATTGCTAGGGAAGTTGGTCGCAGATGATGAAGGGGAAGAGCCGACTACGACGCTTGAACTAGGTTGAACTTGTGTTTGGGATCCGACCGAAGATGCAGCGCTCGGGGTTGACGAGGTCAGAATGGACACAGTGGTTGAAGCAAGCGAAATGCTTCGGGTAGACGTGCTCGAAGAAACAGGAACGGGCGCCACCGACGAAGCAGACGTAAGACTTGACAAAGATGGGCCCGAAGAGGGAGAAATAGGAAGCGTTATGGGAGTAAGCGGGAGACTTGACGTAATGCTTCTGGAAACTGGTCACTGAGAATCCTCCGCTACGGACACGGAAACTGATCTTGTTGAGGTTGTCGCTGAAGAGGATTTGGTGAAATGGAAAGTGGTCGTGCGACTGCCGCCGGAACTGCCGGAGCCAGAAGACGACCCTGTGCCAGAGCTGGATAGGATAGGAGTCTCAGTCAGAGAGGTCGAAGAACCTCCGGAATTTGACTGTGGCTCTGGCGGTGCTGTGGAGCTCGAGGGCGAAGGCTGTGCCGTCGATGTTGGTGGCACAGTCGTTGAAGTCCGTGTCATCTCTCCAGCCGGGCCTTGTGACGTACTTGTCGCTGAGGTTCTGGCACTCGTAGTACTCGTTATCGATGCTGTTGGTGAATTTTCCAGAAGTATAGAGCTCGTTGGGCTTGTTGTGGTCTCCGTACTTGTCGTGCCGCTCGATAACGAGGAGCTTGATGATATAGAAAACGAAGATGTCGTTAATATTGAGCTCGTAGACGCAGTCGAACCCAAAGATTCTGACGTAGTCGAATCGAGAGAGGGGAAGTAGTAGTCGTGGTTTTCTCGATGCTACTGCTCGAAGTAGATGTGCTGCTGCTTTCCGAGGAAGAAGATGAAGACGAGGAAAAGCTCTGCGAGCTCGTCGCGGTAGACGAGCTACTTGAAGAGCTGATAGAGATGATACCGTACGTGGTCAAGTAACTAAACATGCCGTCGCCGCAAGGAGACGTCCGATTGCCGCTGCAGGGGCTATTGCAGAGGGACTCGTCGACGGGAGAAATGTTTGGTAGAATGACGCCCGGTTGACCGCAGTAGCATGTGTTTCCCACCAAGCCCACAAGGGAGGCACTGAGAACTTGACATCTGGCTTGGCACTGGGCTGGGTTTGGGATGGAGCTTCATTCGTGTGTGGAACAAGCAGGTCGGGCACATGTCTGTAACACCCGAGGACGAGTAGGGAGCTCTGGAGTCCGGGACTAGGACGGTGCTTGTGGGTGAGGCTGAAGAGAAAGCAGAGCTGCTAGACGACGATGAAGATGAAGTCCTCGTGGCTATCACATGCTGAATGAGGGTAGGCATTTCTGCGTGTATGGGTCGAGCAGATGTGAGCGCAAGAGAAGGAGGGTGGGGAGAGAAAAGAAAAGAAAGTGACATTAGTCGCTTGTTTCCCCCTGGCCCAATTGTGGGAGCGATGCAAAAGCAGACGATGTCGACGTTATAACAGGATGATATTTCGACCGAAAGAGCGACCAAAGAAAATAATACAGCAGCAGGAGAGTAATTCATATGAAGTGAACTAATCGACATGGCGTTTCCATTACAAGACCGTCAGAGACTCAAGATATAAATATCAGGGATTCCCCAACGTGCTTGGCGCATTCTTGTCTTGGTGAGTCGAGCCACGCGCCATCGAGGCAATGGGCTTCATGTAGGCTTCGCGAGGGCTAGGAGTGAAAGCAGTCCGATCATAGGCGGCAAAATCTACCAAAATCCGAAACTGAATTGAAACACTCTGAACCCGGCTGGGCCAAAAACGTTGGATTTCAGCACATACGATTTACGAGTATTTCTTCACTCTCGTTGTTCCTTGCCAAAAATGGGTACGGCCCGAGGGGTCTACTCCGAGGGCCAGAGGGCCAAAGATAGCAGATGTTAATGTGGAAATTCTGGGAACTGTGTCGATGGACACAATACACAAGTGGAGGACACCATCATCCGAATATCTTGGGTCTTCCATGGCTCTCAGGAGCCACTGACAGTGTACCAAAATATGACTGGAACGGAAAGATAATATCTTATTCAGCTCTAGCAGTGCAATCCTCTGACAAAGACATCTAGTCAATGCTATGCCACTGAACTCTTTGCTTAATTCGCTGGCTTGAACAGCATAAAAAACCTATAACAAAGGGGAATCAGGCTGCGCTCCCGAAAACAGCCTGACTGTTGTATTTTCGTGCAGATCTCGATCTAGCACAGAAAGGTAAAGTCAATAACTAGCAGCGCATTCTTATACTAAAGCTGATTGTAGTGAGTCAATCAAAACAAGCGATTATTCAATTCTCTTCTTGCCCTCTTCAGCGTTAAGATATCTCGCCGTGCTGAGACCGCGCTCATGACGGGCAACGAAGGAGCCGAGAACAGAGTCCTTGCGAGCCTTAGACATGTGCTCATTATAGCCCTCTAAGGCCCAAGGTCTGGGGCTCAGCTTGGGCCAGTTTACCTGAGCGGTGTTAGCCGAATGGTAAGTTACCCAATATCATAGACTGTTTACTTACGTAGAGCATGCCATGACCAAAGATGAAGTTAGCACACCAGGCAGACACAGCAAGCCAGAAGAAGATGAAGAGACGCGTGGTGACAACGGCCTCAGTCTTGGTGAAAAGGCCGACGAAAACGAGGAAGAGACTAAAGGCGAGAAGGTAGGGAACGGATTGAATGAGAATGGGTCTTCGGTCGGCGAAGACGAGAGAGCTGCCGATGTTGGCGGTACCCGGCAAGTAGGTGCCAAGGAACAGGTCGTATGAGTCCTGGCGGGGACCGTCCAGGAAATTGTTCTTGAAGTAACGCGTAATACCGACGCGAGCATCCTGCAAGGCGCCCATCTTGGTGCGAACACCGGTTCGTGTGACGTCCGTCTTCATGGCGCCAGTACCAGAGTATGAGAATGAGACCACGTCGGCGTTGTCGGCCCATAGATTGCGGAACATGTGTTCAAAGGCAGGGTCCTCATCACGGAAGGATGAGCCACGGCTGATGAGACCCATGTCCTCAAAGATCCGATCGAGCATGTGGCGTGCGAACATGGACTGGACAACGTTTGTGCGGTCGAGACAATCCATACAGTTAGTGCGCATGACACTGGTCTGGTACCCGCGAGGCTCGAGGCGGCCGTCATTCGTGCCGGGCATGTCCACAGCGCGGAAGTAGCCTTGTGCGTCGAGAGCCTCCTTGAGCTTCTCAATGAGAGCGTAGGCGCGGTGCATCTTCATGCCCTTGGTTTCGTGGTGGTAGTCGAAGTATATGTAGTGCAGGCGGTCGAACTCGAAAGCGCGCCTCTCGGACTGAATCGTGGTGAACTTCTCGCTGGTGTGACTGTCACCCTCAGTCCGCTCCTTAGGCGTGGAGATGAGTTTCTCAACCATTTGCTCGTACGAGGTCTTCACGCGCTGCTCGCGGCCCTTCTGGTTCACTAGGTTGATGAGGTAATTATCGCCGTAGAGGCGTATTTGCTCCTCAAAATGTGCCTGCGCCGCCGGTAGACCACTGTCGATGCCGCGAACCTGCAACTTGGGGACGTAGCGCAGGCTGTTGATTTCGGCCCAATAGGTGGGAACGCTTCCACGAGTCTGGACGTATGACATGATCTGCATCTCCTTGCCATTCGCACCATACTTTCCACTCTGCATATCGCTGCTACCAGCAAAGCCTCCCATTCCGCTGCCAGAGTCATTGAAGATGGTGATCTGCTCCGTCTCGTTGTAATTGGCCGCATGACCCTCGTCGTCCACGCCTCGAGTGAAGTATCTGGTTCCGCCGCGGTGTCTCGATCTTCGGGAAATAAGGGTGACAGTGACAGGCGTTCCCTTGAAGGTCGTAGGCTTGATCTCGAGCATGCCGAAAATGACAGGGAGGATGAAGGGGTCGGCGCCAGCCTGGGGACCAGCATGGCCCCTTGCGCCTCTCGTGCGGAAATCGATCAGATCGGATTGCAGGAAGCGGTTGAAGAAGAAGCGATCGTCGGCGCGCTGCCACAGGGGGAGGGAGGTATCGGCAGAGGCCTGTCGCTGGAAGGAGTTTGTGAGGTCGATTGAGTAGGAGAAGTACATGGGACCATTCTTCATGAAGGTGTCGAGCAGGCCAATGAAGGTATCCTCGTCGGGATCGCGGATCTGACGCTCGCGCATGGGCAAGATCTCGGTGGTGATGACCTTGTAGACCATGTGGCCCTTGAGGCGGCCCATGGGCTGGGCCTTGGTGATTACAATGACATACTTGTCTGTTCGAGGCTCCGGGTTAGTGCAACTGCCCTTCGCCAGCTCCTGCTGCAGGTCTGGGGCTTACCAAGTCTAAGCTGGATAATGCCTAGAATACCAGCGATGCTAGAAACACGGGAGACTCTTTTGCCCAGACCGGCATCGCCGAGGCGCAGATCACCGGTGGGACGGTCGATGACCAGGGCGGGAGCATCGGGAGAAGAGGGCGAAGTGAAGATGTAGGAGTCGGGCGCAACCTTGACGTTAATGTCGCGGTAGGGAAGAGTGGGCGCCATGATGTCGATGGCAACGAGCAGAGTCGAGAGGAAGAAGGGGCTAGGGGAAGAAGAAGAAGACGGCCAAAGCAAGGCAAGACAAAATCAGGGAGTAAGGTAAAGAGCGAGTGAATGGATGAAGAAGCGGGAGTCTTGATGCCCTTTACGGTCGGTCAACGAAGGGGCGTTGTCGGGGTCGCAAACAGCTATGCCGTGAGCTATGAGCTGTGCGGCTTGAGGACAGCTTGAGGCTTTGGTGAGGGCCGGCGGAAAGTGGCTGTCGTCACTTCATGCTGTCCCCGGTCGGGTCGAATACATTGGGAGTGGTCTGGTCACTTCAGGGTCGGGAAGGACCCTCCAAGGGATGCCCCTGCTAAGGTCGCCCTTGGACACTGCACTGCTGCACCTTAAGTCCAGTGGATGCGCTGCAGTCTGCACTGACAGTGGACTGGCTGGGAATCTGATTCTGGAGGAGGTCCGGCTTGTGAAAGAGGGGCACGGGCCATGAACTTGGCCAATTAATGAATTAATGAGAAGCCACAGTGGACTCAACATCCTGTGGATTACATAATGAATTCCTGACTGCTGCGAACCTTAGCTTCAATGTCACTGGGGGCGGCGAGGAGGTACGTATATTATCTTCCTGATGAGGAACACCAACAGCCCCGTCCAGGACTGACGAAGGAGGCCGCAGCCAAGCTTAGGTAAGGACCGCCGGTCTGCCGCTAGGTGCTGAGCGCTAAGCAAGGAGCACGGGGTGCGCAGCAAGTATCACCAGCCCATTTTTCGCAGTAAGTGTACCTTTCCTTGCATCTCAGCGGCGAGCACCTCAACCTCGACAGGCAAAGGCCGTCAGAACCGGGCGGACAGCAGGGGACTTATCGGGGTGGTCGTTCCGTCCGCTTTGCACCTGACAGTTTCCAGTTCCCAGCTGCCGTCATTCAAGTGGAATCTGGGTAGTTCTCAGCAGCCCAGTCCATCTCAACTGTTCCAGCCAAAAAGAGAGACCTTTAGTTCAGTTGCTTCTGCCCGCCCGGCGCCCAGTCGTACCCGTCGAAAGACCTTACCTTCAGTGCCTAGGTACCTAGATACCCTACCTCACTGCGTCGTCTCAAAGCCCAAGCGCCCCCAAACTTTCCAGAGGAGACCCCCTCTCCCCCCAAAAGGCTTGACGTGTGCTAGGTGCCCGCCCAGCCATTCATCATCGAGCTTCTATCACCCCTAAGGCAGTCAGTCATATTATTCTAGGGCCCAATTTACCATCAATTCTCTCCAGCTACCACTCTGCATTCCACCTCTCGCCTCGTCAACGCCCCCCGCCGCGCAATCGCGATTTCGTTATCCGTACTCGACACCACTGCTGCTTCGCGGCCTGCCTGATTGTCCTTTATCGTCCGTCTCGGCACGCACCAGCCGTCTCCCCCCGTTTCCGCTTCGATAACCTTTGTCTCCGCCGGCAACACCGTCCGGCGACATTCGAGAGAGCCGCCATCGTTCACGTCGTCTACGTCGTCCACAAGGCTGGAACTTCACGCAGCCATCCACCGCTTCCAATAAATCACCACATTTGCAAACATGTCAGCTCGAGGCCCTGGTGCCCCCGGCGCTCGCGGAATGAACACGCGCTTTGCGCAGTTCAAGCTTGTCTTGCTCGGTATTCTATCTTCCCCAGACTGTATTATTGAACATCTTGGCTAATACCGAGGACACAGGCGAGTCTGCTGTTGGAAAGGTACCTCTTCCGACGGAGCTTTGGGAAATCTGATCTTTCATGCTAATATCTCTTCTAGAGTTCGATCGTTCTGCGCTTCGTCAAGGTATGTCATCGATGTTCCGTCTCGCCGGCTGCAGAGAACATCCCACTGACAGGCTTTCTCTGCAGGACCAATTTGACTCTTACCGTGAATCCACCATCGGTGCCGCTTTCCTGACGCAGACCATTTCGCTCGATGAGAACACCACCGTCAAGTTTGAGATTTGGGATACCGCCGGCCAGGAGCGCTACAAGTCTCTCGCACCCATGTACTACAGAAACGCCAACTGCGCTGTAGTAGTCTATGACATTACCCAATCTGTATGCTGCATCACAGCACAATGAAGTTATCCAAGTGCTAACAAATTTGCAGGCTTCGCTGGACAAGGCAAAGGCTTGGGTCAAGGAGCTTCAAAGACAAGCGAACGAGAACATCATCATTGCCCTCGCTGGTAACAAGCTGGATCTGGTCAGCGAGCAACCCGACAAGAGAGCGGTTTCCACGGCAGATGCCGAGGCTTACGCGCGCGAGGCTGGCCTCCTATTCTTCGAGACTTCTGCGAAGACGGCCGAGAACGTCAAGGATCTTTTCACGGCCATTGCTAAGAAGCTGCCTCTCGACCAGGCGGGCCCTAGGCATGCCCGCCCAGGCCAGCGACAGGGCGTCAGTCTGCAGCCGGAGACTCCTGGCAGCAATGTCAGCGGACCTTGCAGCTGCTAAACGAGGACGACGCAGAGGATATTACGTATCATAGGAGCCAGGTGAGGCCGGCGAAAGAGAGCGTGTTCATTGAAACAGGGCAGATCTAGCTGGCAGACTGCCCAAGGCGACCCGTCTGCCAAACACCACATACCAAATGAGCACGTATACGACGGCGTTTTGGCTGAATGAGGTCGGACAGCGTTGTCGTGCACCCTACACCGCGGAAGGGTATGCCAGGCCCAGCTTTTTAATATCAACAGTATGTTTTTTCGAGGGTGTGATTTACATTTCGTGTCTTCATTGCGCTGGTCACTCGGTTGCAGCAACCCGGGTGTAGGGACAGACGTGGAACAAGACGGTGTACGAGAACGGTTTTCTTTTCACTACTGGGGGAAAGCATCGTGCAGCATATTTTTTCCCCCTGATGTACAGTATGCAATAGAGGCAACTGTGTACGGATGGTCTATCGCTTGTGTGTGCATGCGGTGTATCATGTTTGAATGTGAGGCGTGCTGTCACTTCAGATAGAACAAACAGATTGGATGACAGTTGTGACTCTGAAGAATCGGGTGACGTACCTAGAGAGATGTTCTGTTTGGTGAGTAGCGGCCGCAAAAGGTATCGTCTGGCGGCAAAACCGAGTTCTGGTTCATTCAATCCATGAAAAACAATTTATGGCATTTCTACCCGAAGTAAGGTACTTGAGCTCATGAGTGTCCAGGCCCGTCCGGTGACGTGAGCCACTTACTGCCCATCCCGGTTCCTGCCGTCGGCCAGCAAGCGCAGCGCGGCTGGCAGCTCCCAATTTTAGCCGAACTTTTCCCTGAGCTTTTTTGTGCCTGGATTCCATCACATCCTCCACCACAACACCTCGACATCATCCCCCTCCAAAATCCGCCTTGTCGGCCCATTGCATCCCCTCATGTTGCGAACGTCGATTCGATCCGTGAGGGTGCTCGGCCGCAGGCCTGCCACGGCCGCCGCCATTGGCCACCAATGGCAGGTCGCCGCCGTTCGCCGGAGGCACTTTGCCGACGAGAAGAAGCCCGACCCGACCAAACCTGCCGTACTGCCCGCATCAGAGACCGTCACCGCTGAGAAAGCCGCCGCTCCTGAGGTCGCCACCGTCGAGCCGACGATTTCCAAAGACGAGGTCCCTCTCACTCCCCCGACCCCCAAGGCCGAGGCCGTCGCGCCTCCTCCTCAGACACCCGCAGCTGCTGCTCCGAAGAAGAAGGGTTTCTTCCGCAGGTTGAGGAACCTGGTCCTGACCCTCGCTATCCTTGGAGCCGTTGGCTTCGGCGGTGGTGTCTGGTACTCCCGCATCAACGACAGCTTCCACGACTTCTTCACCGAGTATGTTCCCTTCGGAGAGCAGGCCGTCCTCTACTTAGAGGAGATGGACTTCCGCAAGCGATTCCCGAATCTTTCCAACAAGATCAAGCCAAGAGATACCGGTAGCCAGGTCAAGGTCCCCGCTCAGAGCGGCGCGTCTTGGAGAGTAGCTGATAGTGGTGAGCCTGGTGGCCGTCAGTCTAGTGCTGTTGACAAGGCCCAGGCCGCCAAGGTTGCTGCTGTCAAGAAGGAAGAGAAGCCTGCTGAGAAGCCGAAGCTTCGCGAGCGTAAACCGGTGCCTGCGCCCATCGAGGCCAAGCCTGTTGCTGCTAACGAAGAGCCCGAATTCAAGGCACCCGAGGTCAACGAACCCTCGCGTTTCCCTCCCATCCCGCCGATTGACGCCATCAACATTGAGGACGCGACGGAGCCGGTCGTTCAGGATCTTGTTCGTATGCTCAACGATATCATCACCGTCATCAACGCCGACAAGGCACACGGTCGCTATTCTCCTACCATCTCTAAGGCGAAGAGCGAATTGAGCAAGGTTGGGAGCAAGATCAAGGCCATGAAGTCCTCGGTCGAGGAAAAGGCTGCTTCCGAGGTCCAGGCCAAGGTTGCCGACTTTGACAAGGCCGCCAACGACCTGATTGCTCGTGTTGAGGGTGCTATGGTTGCCCAGGAGGGCCAGTGGAGAAAGGAGTTCGAGGATGAAATGCAGAAGGTCAAGGAGAGCTACGACGCGCGCGTCAAGCTTCTGCTTGAGCGTGAGAAGCAGCTCAACGAGGAGCGCCTCAACAACCAGCTTCTCGAGCAAGCTCTTGCCCTCAAGAAGGAGTTCGTCACCGAGGTTCAGAACCACGTCGAGTCCGAGCGTGAGGGTCGCCTGGGCAAGTTGGAGAAGCTTTCTGCTGCCGTCGCCGACCTCGAGAAGCTGACCACGGGATGGAACGAGGTCGTCGACAGCAACCTCCGCACCCAGCAGCTCCACGTCGCCGTCGACGCCGTTCGCGCCAGTCTGGAAAACGCCGCCCACCCCCGCCCCTTCACCCGCGAGCTTGTCGCCCTGAAGGAGATTGCCGCCGAGGACCCTGTCGTCAACGCCGCCATCGCCTCCATCAACCCCTCTGCCTACCAGCGCGGCCTTCCCAATGCCTCGCAGCTTATCGACAGATTCAGGTCGGTCGCCAGCGAGGTGCGCAAGGCGTCGCTGCTGCCTGACGACGCTGGTGTCGCCAGCCACGCGTCGAGCTACCTTCTCAGCAAGGTCATGTTCAAGAAGCAGGGTCTGGCCGATGGCAACGATGTCGAGAGCATCCTGACACGCACCCAGACGCTGTTGGAGGAGGGCAACCTGGACGCTGCTGCCCGTGAGATGAACGGGTTGCAGGGCTGGGCCAAGACGCTAAGCAGAGACTGGCTCGGCGAGGTGAGGAAGGTTTTGGAAGTTCAGCAGGCTCTCGATGTGAGTATCCCTAGCACAGTGACTTTTGCAAACTTCAGCTAACATTCTCTCAGGTCATCGCGACGGAGGCACGTCTACAGAGCCTCAGGGTAGAATAATGGACAGACACATTTTTCTTTTGTCGTAGGATTGGCTCGGGAGGAGACTAGAGAGCCTAGACCATCTGGTCTGTGTAAGACATACCTTAGCCATAGACTTGAATCAAGGCAGTGTATTCTATCACCGGGCTAGTGTAGTCGTGGGGTACTAATGCAACAGCGACGATATCGGCAGTGCTGCTTAAGAACCACAATAAAATCTGTTGCAGCTTCCTGTTATTCCAATCTTTAGATCAGTCTTGAAGACCCGCGCTCAAATCTTGTCTTCAAGATAATTCCTTGCTCGGTTCATTAGCCGGCGATCGGAAGTAACGCCGAGCCGGGTTCTCAACTATAAGTACACCAAGACCACCACTGACAGCGAGCGGGAAGTGGGGCTGTCGAAACCCCCACCGGCAGTTTGGACCCCGACATTTCGCAGCTGCAAGCACCCCTCGCGAGTGAGCCTGCTCCAGCTCGCCCGGCCAGATGCATCATGTGCCTCGTCGCATCTTGCGCCTCAGCAGCAAGCTTCACAGCGGCAGCAGACCATCGTCATTCTTTCCACGCACAGGCTTGCCGATTCGCACAATGGCGACTGGTAGCAGGACGTATAATGTCAGTACTTTTTTTCTTGAGCTTCGATCGTCTCCGACTTCGGTCTGTTGGCGCAATGCCCCGCGCTGAAGCTACAATCGAGGGGCAGGGGACGAAGGGAGGACGGTGTTGGATCGCCCGAGCTGACGCGATGAGCACAGGACGCCGTCGATGCGCTCAACACGCTGCAAACGCCCTTTGCAGTCATTGAGGCGCGTCGCAAGGCGGGGATTCGGCCGGACGAAGCTTCCATCAAGGAGATGAGGGCTTACCTGGCGCGAATCGGCTATTCGGTGTGGTTCCGTCCCCTCTTCCCGTCGCAGAGCTCGGCTTGTGTGTGCTGACCGCGCAACGCGTAGACTTCCGACCTCGACGCCCTCAACGTGGTTCACGTCGCCGGCACGAAGGGCAAGGGCAGCACCTGCGCCTTCACCGACTCGATCCTCTCCCACCACCGCTCCGTCTCCGCCTCGCGGGTCCCGCGCAAGATCGGCCTCCTCATCTCCCCGCACCTCATCGCCGTCCGCGAACGTATACGCATCAACGGCGTCCCCATCTCCGAAGCCCTCTTTGCGAAGTACTTCTTCGAGGTGTGGGACCGGTTAGGCGAAGGCAAGGAGCTGGAAGATGTTGTGGCTCTGGGGACACGGCCCATCTACGCGAGGTATTTGACGCTGGTCAGCTATCACGCGTTTATACAAGAGGGGGTGGACTGCGCGATCTTGGAGACGGGGATCGGGGGCGAGTACGATGCTACGAATCTCGTAGGACGGCCGGTCGCCACGGGAATCACGACGTTGGGGATCGACCACGTATTTGCGCTTGGGGATACCGTCGGGAAGATTGCGTGGCATAAAGCGGGGATCATGAAGAACGGGAGCAAGGCTTTCACGGTCGAGCAGGTCCCCGAGGCGCAGGCTGTGTTGGATGAGAGGGCGAAGGAGAAGGGGGTCCAGCTGGAGGTTGTTCGTGTTGATAGGAGGTTGAAGGGGGTGGGTATTCGGCCTGATGCCGTTTTCCAGAGGAGGAATGCCAGTATCGCAATCAGGCTTGCCGAGAGCGTTTTGCAAAAGTTGGATCCGGATTTCGTCGTGGACAGCGAGAAGTTGCCGCGCGCTTTCGTGGAGGGCTTGGAGAAGGTTGTTTGGAGGGGACGATGTGAAGTCAAGGACGAGGGACGGGTCGTGTGGTTCGTTGACGGGGCGCATACTACCGACAGTCTGAAGATGGCTGGAAAGTGGTTCGCCGGCGAGACAGAAGAACGAAAGGGGCCACGGGTATTGGTGTTCAACCAGCAGGGACGCACAGAAGCCATCGACTTCTTGGAAGGGGTCTACGAGGCTGTCAAGAGGGACGGGAGGGGGTTCGACAGCGTCGTGTTTTGTACAAACGTTACGTACAAACAGACGGGATACAAGCGAGGTAAGCTTGGCGTTGCTGAGATTGGGAACAGGTTACTGACTTTTGATGACAGATTTCGTCAACCACCAGTACGACGGCAAAGCGATCGAGGCCATGACTGTCCAGAAGCAATTTGCGGAGCGGTGGAGGGAGCTCGATCCCCAGGCTGATGTAAGGGTCATCCCAACGATTGAGGAGGCGCTCGATCACGCCAGGAATCTGGCGGGTGATGTCGGGGAGGGCGAGAGCGTGCAGGCCTTTGTCACGGGTAGTTTGCATCTGGTCGGTGGTGCGTTGCAAATCTTGGAAGGAGCAGATGCTCTCTGATGCGTTGTACGCGAGCCGGCGTCTTGGGTTTAACATTGGTAGACGGATACGGGGCCATGATGGTGGGATGGATAGAGGGGGGGGGGGTTAAAAAGGCTTCCTCGCGGATTCAACTCTAGATTCTTTGAGCGCATTATAATAAACCATCCGGCTCCAAGAAGCTGATGACGTTACCGACGAGGTACATGCTTCCCGTCACTAGCACCTTGGGCATGAGGCCGTCCTTGCTGGTGGAGGAGACGACGGCGTCCACCTCGCTCTTCATCTCGACCAAATCGGCGCAGACGGTCGTCTTTGCGGTGGGGTACGCCTCCTTCATCGCGTCTGCGCATTTCTGCTGCACGCTGATGTCTGCGTCTTGGATTCTGGTCTTGTCATTGCGGGTGAAGATGGCGCCTGTGAGTTTGGAGCTCAGGTCGACGCCGTTGGCTTCCATTTCCGTCAGCAGACCCAGGAGGAGCTGCGAGGCGTCGCGTTCTTGTTGGTTGAAGACGAGGACGAAGGGCGTCTCGGGATCCTGGAGGACGAGAGGGGATATCCAGCGGGCTACTTCGGCGAGACTCTCGGCGTTGTGCGCGCCGTCGAGGTGCCACGAGATGGAAGCCTGGTTGACTACTTCGTGGCGACCGCGGAGGGTCGCGTCGCGCAGGCCGGAGATGATTGTCTCGGGGGACAGGTCTTGCAGCGAAGTCTCGGGCTTGATTCGGCGACGCCCGCTCTCGAGGACGCGTAGATGATGACGGGCCGCCAGCGCGGCCAGCGCTTGGTTGCGTTTCTGAAAGTCTCCGCCGGGCAACCTGGCCCCCGGCACGCCGGACCAGGCAAGGACCTCGTCGTCCGGGACCTCGACGAGGTCGGCGCCGAGCTGGCGGGCGCGGGTGCGGAGCACGGACATGACGGCGGGCTGGTCGTCGAGGCGGCGGGTGAAGGTCGCGACGGAGGGCTTCATGACGCCGGCCTTGTGCCACGCGATCTCCTCGGCCGTGGAGCCGAGCATGGCGACGTGGTCGACGCCGAGCTGGGTGATGACGCTCGCGGTGACGGCGTCGGGGGGCAGGACGTTGGTGGCGTCGTACTCGCCGCCGATGCCGCACTCGACGACGGCCGAGGCGACGCCCTCGGCGAGGAAGACGCGCAGGGCCAGGAGGGTGAGGTAGCGGAAGTAGAACGGTTTCGAGCCCGCCTCGATGCCCAGCTCGGGGTCGGCGGGGGCGGCGGAGAGGTCGTCCCAGAGGTCGAAGAAGTGTCGGGCGAACAGGGGCTGGGAGACGGGAGAGCCGTCGAGGGAGATTCTCTCGCGCGGCGAGACGAGGTGCGGCGAGGTGTAGGTTCCGATGCGGCCTGGTCGTGGGGAGGAGGAGGAGGATGATGCTGCCGACGAGGAGAGGAGGGCGGATGTCGTGAGGGCTGCTACGGAACCCTTGCCCTTTGTGCCTGCGACGTGGACGTAGGAGATTGAGGAGAGGCGGGAGGGGGTGAGGTTTGCGCGGGCGAGCCAGGCGCGCATTTCGGGGATGGCGAGGGCGTTGGGGTCTGGTTTGGGGGCATCTTGGGAGGGTCGTTCGGGGCCGTTGTTGAAGAGGGCGTGGATTTTGAGGTTGGGGATCAGGGTGTTTAGGCGCGCGAGGGCGTCGGTGTAAGTTCGTTGTGAAGACGACATCGTGGTGGTGGTTTTGCGAGGGGGCGTGAGGGGTTTGATGAGTCGTGAGCGTGTGATTAGGCCGATGAGGCGGCTCATTCGTGGTTCGGATGAGGTTATTCGATGGTTTGAGATTGCATCGCGGGTCGGTTTGCAATCCAAGTGGTTCAAGTATTATGATGATGGTGAGAGACAGTTGAGGCTCAAGAGAGGTGTGGTTGTGAGAGGCGGATGAGGCTTTGGGGTCGGGTAAGTGAGGTTGTTTTTTTTTGGGGGGGGTGAGCTAAATAGCTCTGGACTCGCTGAGATCTTGGAGATCCCTTGCTTCCACGTTGCGCTTACAGCGTCCTCACTTGCTCTCGCTTCCAACAGGAGACCATACTTAGTAAATTTTCAAGCGCATCAATTATGTCTCGGTTCATCACCGGCCTGGCCTTCAGTTTTGTTGGTTGCGTGACTTCCCTTCCGCCGACCCGGTCGTTCTACGCCGGTATCGAAAGCTGGGTCGGTCAATGCGCGCACGCCCGAGCTTCCTCCCCACCGATCTTCGTCCTCGAAGCTATTCAGAGACACCTCAGCAATGCCGTCGGTGCCAGAAAGCAAGCCCAGCACATCTGCAGATGTAATTGATGGACAAGCGACGCATATCGATCCTCCAGTCAATCCTGCACTCCTCCATCCATCAGGGCGTATGAAAGGAGTAAGTTCTCTACTTAGATGCCATGCCACCATGCCGTCAGAGGTTTCTGCTAGGAGAGATGAACAAAGGCAATACGCGCCGAGAGCGGGGGGGGCTTAGCGCCTCCTTCTGACGTGGATGGTGTTTGTTCCGTTCTCACATTGCTTCTATTTACGGTTATGCACACAATCCCCTTGTTGCACGTGGTCAAGGATCTGATTTGACTACCGACTAAGCCCTGTAAGGCCGTTTCCACACCGTACCTTTTATTGTCATCCCAACCATTATGGGTTCTCGAGCTTCGGATAATGGCACGTATCACCATCAGGCACTTGACTGCCCTCTGAAGTCCGGGGTGGAGGGAAGCCACCGGAGGTTGTGTGAAGATGCGGTCAAGAAGTCTCGGAAACAATTTGCGAGAAGTCGTCACTCCTCCTCTCCCCCGATGCTGTGGATCGTCTTGGCGGTTTTGCAAAGTTGTCCCAGTGACGCCGCATCGCGGAGAAAGCCAAGACACGGCTGATGGGAAGAAGGGGAAAGTAATAATAATAGACATCAATTCCCCGGCAATGTGGCGGCTTGGCTGATGTTAATCTTGGTGGGCCGATTTGCTCGCGCGGAACAGGAAAAGACCCTCCGAAGTTTGATCGCCCGGACTCTTTTGTGCACTCTCGAGTCTCAAATAAATGGCTGTTCATCTGCGGATAGTAGTGTTGGCTAGGGATCACGAGTCGCCAACAGGGCGACTGACTCGCAGCGTCGTGCTGAGCAGGCATCCGCAATTCAGGTGGGCGCTTGTTTCTTGCAAGTCCGTGTCGCATCGTCATGGGACTTCTTTTCTTGCGGGGAAGAGAGAGGAATGGCAGTTTGATTCTGCCAAAGGGGGAAACCCCAAATTCTCTCTTTTCTCCTTTCACGTCATTCTTTTCTCTGGGACATCCACATGGGCACGCAGCGCGTTTTCATTCCTTTGAACCACCACCCATGGCTCGACCGCCGGCGTGGCACGTCGGCGCCACACCTTATGGACCTTATGGGGAACCCGCGCCGACGACGATGGATTCTGCGGAGGACAGACACGAGACGATCAACCTGGACGACATAAACGACCACATCGAGCGCTCGCACGTCTCGAGGGCCTTGCCGCAGCGGACATGGTCTCGACGGGAGAGCACGAATGATTATACTCACGTCGCGCAGCTTCAGCGCAGTCCCGATGTCGTCGACGACATCGACGACGGATTTCAGCAGGAATGGCCGCGGTATTCGGATACGCGGAGCGAGAAGAGGGCGTCGTCGGCGTTCCCGTCACCACTGAGGCCCGGGCTCCGTCACAGCCACGACGCCAACTTCCTCCATCTCCCGACCCCGGACGCGCAGGAGGATCAATCTTTCGATCGCAAGAGGGACTCCCTCAACGACACCATCCACCTCACGGCGGTGCAGAGCGGCGGCCGGTCGGATCAGAAGACGAGCCCGTTCGTGTGGTGGACCCTGGGGCTGTGGTTGCTCGCGGCGTTGATGGTGACGTTGACGACGTTGTACTCGACCAGCTCGGCGAAGGCGTTGATGGAGCAGAAGTTCTTTGTCGCGTCGCCGAGTAACTCCATCCCGGTTCTGCGAGTGATGACGGAACTGTGCGCCGTCATCCTGGCCGGTCTGGTCGTGGGTGAGTCGATGCGCCGCGCAAAATTGATGAAAAGACAGATGACCAAGAAGAGAAGCCAATGCGCTGACCCTTGATCACACAGTTGTCGTGGAAGATCTCCAACGGGCCTTGGCATCTCGTCCTGGCCGTGTGAGCCTCTTGCACTTCGTCGGCCTGGACTCCGGGACTGGTGTTTGGGGTCTCCTACGGCTCTTGGCGACGGCGGATTGGAAACAAAAGCATTCCAGTCTGTTTCGGTAAGCCCTCTTCCTCGGTTGGCTAACACTGTGAGTGATGTCTGGCCGTGTCAGCCTCCTCGTCATCTGCTCGATTCCTCTCCCGGGTGTCATGCTCATGGGTAAGCTCCTCTCCAGAGTTGGTATTACTCCCAACTCACAGCGCTGACCGACTCGTGACAACACAGGTGCCATCTCGGTCGAGATGGTGACGTTTCCCGAAAAGACGTACCCGGTATCCGCGGGAATCGCCCCGTTCAACGCCTCCAACATCTACCGCGTCAAGAACTCCACGGCAACGGCGCTCCTGGTGCAGATGGGCAGCCCCGCCTGGTCCGACAGAGAGAGGCAGGACGTCGTCGGCCCTCACACGCTACATAAGAGCCTGACGCAGTTGGGCCAGAAGCCTAGACAGTTCGAGGTGGCGAAGAATATCAAGGACGAGAGGGTCATAATAAGCTAGGACACGGTAAGAAGTGAAAAATAATGTTAACGTTAAGACTCGGTGGTAAATGAACAGCCGATCCCGACTGGAGCAAGCGACGGCGACGGTGAGGGTGTCAAGGATGAGGCCTCGAATGCGCGGGAGGCGGGGGAAAACGTGGTCACGCGGGGAAGCTCCTTGCTCTCCCGCCGCAAGAGAGGGGTATCGCAGCAGCGTCGTCAATACGCCGGCAATAACACGCGATTCTCATGACCGATTACCAAGCCGACGGCATCTTGTCCGGGCTGTCACTCATGAGCTTCAGCCGCTCAGCACACCGGCTTCCGAGGTGCCGTCTCACCGACTTGAAGGGGCCTTTGGCGTAGAGTCAGTCACCCACGGGACGAACAGAGCTCCCTTCTGTTGGACTACTGCAATGCACTACACGGCACAAATCAGGCAGGTCATCTGTCCAGGACGAAGCTCTGCCGGATCGAGACTAACAAACAGGCTGAACGAACTGTACCTGGTTGGAAGGGGAGTGCGGCTTTCGAGTTCCGTGGAACGCCTGCCAACTCCGAAGCCCTCCCGATGAACGCGTCATTCCATTCCAGCGCACTGCAGAAGCCCTCATCTGAAACATGAGCAGACTCCAGCCAAAAAAAGCTTTTTTTTTTTCTTTTCTTTCTTTTTCCTTGGCCGGTTCGGCAACGCGGCAACGCCAATCTGAACGTCGCCCGTCACTTGGCATGGCTGCCCTCCCCAGGGCCCAGGCAAACCGGCCAACCGGCCCAGCAGACGATATCCCCGCGGCCGTCTTAGCTGGGCTTGGCCGGTTCGCGAGGCGAGGCCCATTCCCCCTTTTCCCGATTCTCTGCCCATGGGACCGGGGTCCAGGGTCCAGGTTGGAGCGGATGTGGAGGTGCTTGTCATCGACTAGGTCATGGAATCTGCCGCCGTCTATCTCGCTCGCTCCGCTCTTTTCTTTCGCAGTTTCTCTCTCTGGGGACGTGCCGTGATGACGAGACCTGCGACTTGGTTTCTTCTCCTTTGGTGGTCGGTCTGGGTGAGCGGTAGCCTGACTATTCGTTCTTCTTGAATCTGCGTTGAGCCTTTCTCTTCCGCTGTCGAGACCATCGGCAGCCCGCTTCTCGATTCATACATACACCTAGGGTTTCCCTTACCCCGGACCTCATTCGCATGATTGATTCATCAGTCATAGCTCGGAAGCAAAAGCGCAAGACGCTAACCTTGATATCGACGCAAAAATCCAACCAAACATCGCAACCCGAACACAGTCGCAAACACGACAGATGACCGCAAAAGATCCACGCGACGACGAAAAAGTCGACTCCGACGTGGAGCGCGCCGCGGGCACAACCAGCAACAGCAGTTCCGACTCGGTCACGGTCCGCAGCGACAATGTAGTCGACGACGACGACTCACATCCGCCGCCGGGGGCTGCCGATGCCACCACGGACGGCGAGACCAAGGAGGCGTCCGAGGCACAAGACGCGCCTCCCCCGGCCGCCGCCGATGAAGTCCCGGAGGCCCGCCGCACCAAGCTGGAGACGACGCTCATCGTCCTCTCCCTGTGCGCCGCCCTCTTCCTCGCGGCGCTGGACGTCACCATCATCACCACCGCCGTGCCGACCATCGCGCAGGAGTTCAACAGCAACGTCGGCTACGTCTGGATCGGCAGCGCCTACCTCCTCGCCAACGCCGCCTTCGTGCCGATGTGGGGCAAGATCTCCGACATCTGGGGCCGCAAGCCCGTGCTGCTGGCCGCCGTCGGCGTGTTCTGGATCGGGTCCCTGGTCTGCGGCCTGGCCGTCGACATGGCCATGCTCATCGCCGCCCGCGCCATCCAGGGCGTCGGCGGCGGCGGCATCATCGTCTTGGTCAACATCTGCATCAGCGACCTGTTCTCGATACGCCAGCGCGGCGTCTACTTCGGCATCATGGGCGTCGTGTGGGCCATCAGCTCGGCCATCGGCCCGGTCATCGGAGGCGTCTTCACGAGTCAGGTCACCTGGCGATGGTGCTTCTACATCAACCTGCCCATCTCGGGCGTGGGCTTCGCGGTGCTCTTCTTCGTCCTGAAGCTGCACAACCCCCGCACGCCCGTGGCCAAGGGCCTGAAGGCCATCGACTGGGTCGGGACCGTCACCATCATCGGCGGCACCATCATGTTCCTCTTCGGGCTCGAGTTCGGCGGCGTCTCGTACCCCTGGACCTCGCCCACCGTCATCTGCCTCATCGTCTTCGGCATCTTCACGATCGTGCTGTTCGCCGTCAACGAGCTCAAGTACGCGCGCTACCCCGTCATCCCGATGCACCTCTTCAGCAACCCGTCGAACCTGGCCGCCTTCGCGACGGCCTTCTTCCACGCCTTCGTCTTCATGTCGGGAAGCTACTGGCTGCCGCTCTACTTCCAGGGCGTGCAGGGCGTCTCGTCGCTGCTGTCCGGCGTGTACCTGCTGCCGTACGTGCTGTCGCTGTCGTGCATGTCCGCCCTCGCCGGCTTCGTCATCCGCAAGACGGGCAACTACCTCTACATCATCGTCGCCGGCATGGCCGTCATGACGCTGGGCTTCGGCCTCTTCAACGACCTGCCGCTCCGGCTCGACCTCGCCAAGATCATCCTGTACCAGATCGTGGCCGGGCTGGGCGTCGGGCCCAACTTCCAGTCGCCGCTGATCGCGGTCCAGACCTCGGTCGAGCCCGGGGACATCGCCGCCGCGACGTCGACGTTCGGCTTCATCCGCCAGATGGCCACGTCCATCTCCGTCGTCATCGGCGGCGTCGTCTTCAACAACGAGATGCAGAAGCAGCACCCGCGGCTGCTGCGGGAGCTGGGGCCGGACCTGGCGGCGCTGCTGTCCGGATCGAGCGCGGCGTCGAGCGTCGGCGTCGTGGCCGGCCTCCGGGGGGACCAGGGCCGGATCGCGCGGAGCGCCTACCTGAGCAGCTTGAAGACCATGTACATCGTCTACGTCGCGTTTGCGGGGGCGGGACTGGCGATGAGCCTGTTCATTCGGCAGAAGCAGCTGAGCAAGCAGCACACGGAGCACAAGACCGGCTTAAAGACCCTGAGGAGTCGTACGGGGAAATGAGAAGACGGGAATAGGTCGGGCGTAGGCATGCGATGTGGCTTGAGGGTGTGTCGATGGTGCATAAGACACGAGCATCGGATTCCATGGCACGGCGTTTTGGCATCTTGATTCTTTCCTTTCGTTTTGGGTTCAGCGGGCATCGAGCGAATACCAAATTGTAGATGCTTTCTCCTTTTTGCTCAATTCAACCTGAGACTTTCAATGAACTCATCCTGGTACTGCTGACTCACCACCTCACTTGCCGGGTATATTTGAGTTACAGAGAGGCTCAACGGCACCGTATTCAGGCTAAATGGATGGATGTTGATATGTCGGCCACGTGGGATATCAACCGCTGGCAAGACAACTTTGGAATGAGAAGTACTGGAAAAATGCACCGTACATGAGGCGTATCCGCTCGCCCGGGAAATGGAGAACGTCGCAGTGAGCAAACAGTGTGTGTGGTGGAATGCGGCACGACGGCGGCCACGATGCCAGATATGGGAGCTAAAGCGAGACAGACTCAGCTGCACCAAGTCTTGAAGCTCGACTTAGAAGTACCAGGACTGGTGACATACCCCAGCCAGAATCGAATCCAAATCGCCGGCGGTTCAGCACATTCTAGAACATGTGTAAGTCTCAGCCAGTCCAAGCTGCTCTCAAGCGTTGTCCCGTCGAGTAGCTCTACCTTGGTAGACAGCCTCATTGGGGGAAACAAATGGCCCCACTCACGGGGTATACTTCCGGTTCGGGGCCGGAGGTTCAACTTCCTGTTCGCGTTGCTTTGGTACATATTGGATCGATGTGTTTGGATATGTAATTCTCTTCCCGCTGCCTATTTTGCACTTGTGTCCCTGACAGCTCAGACAAGCAGTTCACGTTGAATACTGTGATGACCAGAGATCATGGGTGTCAGAGGCAGGAAATGAGGCTTCGGTGGTTGCTGAAGCGTGACTGACCATGGCGAGAGTCTGGAGGAGACGGGTCACATCGTGGCTCGGAGGGTTGCCGAAATAACGCCTGGAGAAAAGTTGGCAGCCCACTAGCTTGCTCATCCGGAATCTCAACCTCCGCTACCGCATTCACGACTTCATCGCATAGTATAGCTCACAGTACATAAAGACGTTTTCCACCTCCTCCTCATCAACAACTTTCGTGCGAGATTACCACATCCGGGGAATCAGCACAAACATCACAGACCGTTGGGAAAGATGCGCCTCCTAAGCCTCCTGACGGCAGGCCTGAGCGGCGCTACGCTCGCAGCGGCGGCATCTCTTCAACAGGTGACCAGCTTCGGATCCAACCCGTCAGGCGCAAAGATGTACATCTACGTCCCGGACAGGGTGGCCTCCAACCCGCCCATCATCGTAGCCATCCACTACTGCTCCGGTACGGCCAATGCCTACTACTCGAACACCCCTTACAAGTCGTATGCGGACACGTACGGCCTCATCGTCATCTATCCGGAGTCGCCGTACAGCGGAACGTGCTGGGACGTGAGCTCGCCGGCATCGCTGACGCACAACGGCGGCGGGAACAGCAACTCCATCGCCAACATGGTGACGTACACGTTGGACAAGTATAACGGCGACAGGAGCAGGGTGTTTGTGACGGGGACCTCATCTGGGGCGATGATGACGGTAAGAGGCCCCTCCCCCCAGACTATAATCGAATGATCAAATTTATCTTACCAACCATGTCAATCCAACATGGGACGCGCGCTGATGGAAAGCAAAGAATGTCATGGCAGCGACCTACCCTGAGCTGTTCGCCGCGGGCATAGCCTACTCGGGCGTACCTGCAGGATGCTTCTACACCGGCACCGTGAACGGCTGGAACTCGACATGCAGCCAGGGACAATCCATCTCGACGCAGGCCGCGTGGGCGCAGACGGCGCGGAACATGTACCCCGGCTACAGCGGCGCGCGTCCGAGGATGCAAATCTACCACGGCAGCGCCGACACCACGCTCTACCCGCAGAACTGGAACGAGACGATCAAGCAGTGGACCGGCGTGTTCGGGTACAGCCTCACACCGCAGCAGACGCTTCCCGGGACGCCGAGCGGGCAGTACACGAAATACGTGTACGGACCAAGCCTGGAGGGCATCTACGGCGCCGGGGTCGGTCACAGCGTGCCGGTGATGGGCTCTGACGACTTGAAGTGGTTCGGGATTACGGTGAGCCTTCTTTTGTCCATCCCTTCACCTTTTTTTTTTTTTTTTCTGGGCCCGTGAGAATGTTGACTGGTGGACAGGGCGGCGGCTCGACGCAACCCGGAACAACGACACGGAGCTCGGCTGCACCTCCAGCGACCTCGACGGCGGCCCCGCCCGGCGGAGGCGGAGGCGGAGGATGCACGGCCAACCGGTGGGATCAATGCGGCGGGAGCGGGTTCAGCGGCTGCACTACCTGCGCGAGCCCGTATACTTGCCAGAAGACCAACGATTGGTATTCTCAATGCCTGTAAGCTATGGGGACAGACACCACGGAGGTTTTTTTTTTCTTTTTTTTTTTTTTTTCCCTTCTCTTTTTTTCGATGAGAGTCTTGAGATGTGGTCAGGTCTTACATTTTGTTTTCGCTTTTGCGTCAGTTTCACTAGGCATGGGATTCAGACGAACTTAGTCTTTCACCGTGGGCGTCATCAGCAAGCTTCTTGTAAGGGGATGAGCAACCCTTTTACTCCCATCCATTCCGTAATTCCGTCACTCCGTCATTACGTATCTCCGTTCCGTAGTTCCGTAGTTCCGTCCGGGGTCAGTTTACCCCCGGGACCGTAAAGGAAAAACGTGCAGAAACACGAACATCACCAATTAGCTCCTGAATTATACCCTCCTCACGATGGCTCATCCAAGACGGCGACGCTGACCCCGCGCGCGCCGTTGCAAGCCAAACCCTGTCGACCGTCGGAGAGCCACACGACTTGTACTTCCGAACCCGAAACTCACGGTTAATCCGGGGCTTGACCCGTCCACGGCGCCCGTCGAATTTCGTAATCCGGCACATCCCCGCGGCAGCTCCCCACTCGGAGCCGATTGATCGGCGATAAGGATTGCGAGCTTTTGCGGTGGCTTCGACGCCAACAAATGTCGTCAAACGTGGAGCCGGTCTCTCGCCAGTGTCTTGTCAGCAATGGACTCGACTCAGTTCCCGACATGGACGCTTTCGACGATGGCGTCTGTCCTAGCTCCCTTGAAGCGCGTGTGCATTAGACCAGCCCAAGCCGCGTCGGCGTTTTCTAGCCTGCTGTCTCGGAACCTACCCTCAGCCCTGCGAATTCCTGAGAGGTTAAATCGAGCCGTCTGCGGCCAAACAACCTCCATCCCCATCCATCGCCGCGTGACACTGAGCCGGTCCCAATGTCTGTCTCTGAGCAGGCCTTTGCGGCAGTCTCCGGACGTTTGCAGTTGGGCGGAATACCCGATTCTCGGACTGCGCTGCCAGACGTCTGCCTCTTTCTTCGAGAAGCCTGGGGTCTTCCATACAGGGAAACCGGAGGAAGCTTGGTTAATTATTCTGGACCCTGTACAGAAAATTTCTCCTAACCCCTTGTCATCAGCAGCACCTGAATATCTGGGCTTCAGAGCTTTTCGGCATCATCCGGTTCGGTGCTCTTCGACGTCGAGTCCATGGAAACCCAACAGCTCAGCTCTCGAGGGCCGCATTCCCAGAGGAGAACAAGTATCCTGACAAGGGATCGCACGGGCTAGAAGGAGTGACGCGTGCCCCCCCCTCCACTGCTCGACGTCTCTCGTTGGGTCTTTGGGCTTGGTGAGAAATGCACAGCAAGACAGTCCAAAAGCTGATTTTTCTCATCGACCACCTCTCCATCCCCACCACCAAAATGGACCCTCCCCACCCTCCCCACGTACAATTCCGAAGTGAGCCAGGCGATGGGGTCTCGCCGGTTTAGGCGTGTTTCCAATCTCCTTTTTTCCAAAGGGCCCCCCCCTCGTCTTCTCTATATGACGTTAGCGTCCACGCCGGGAATGGCGATTTTAGGAGATCCCGCTCATGTCTTGCCGCAGCCAGCCTCGACGGGTAGATGATTCTTACTTCAACTCGCTCCCGCGACCCTGGATCAGTATACGGTTCTCATGTCCCAGGACTTCTGTCTAGCTCTGAGGTGTTGAAGGAGTTCAATCATCGTCGTCACCATGTCTTCACCTTCGGCTTCAGAGAAGCACATCGAGACCCTGACTGAAGACGGAACCGCGACTTCGACACCCGATGTCAACATGCCGACGACAGAGGACAAGGCCATTTACGAGGATAAGACCACTTACGAGGACAAGGACGATGTCAATATGCCGACGACAGAGGACAAGACCATTTACGAGGACTCGAGCGCATCGCCGGGCCAATCAAGCAGGGATGACTCCGACGACAACGAGGACGGTCTTGCGCCGCAGCAGACCAACGGCTCCGAGGTTTGGCTCGCCACGACCATGTCTTTCCCCCGAGAGGCGCTTTTCGTAGCCATCTGCTGCATGGCACAATTCTGCACCCGTAAGCATCCCCCGATTCTCATAACGCCAGCGGAGGGTTTTGAATGACTGACACCCCTTCGCAGAATCCGCATTCATGGAAACCCTCGTCCTGCTCCACGTAATCGGCAGGTCATTCAACGTCGACAACCCGGCCCGCCTCGCATGGCTCGTGGCCGGCTACTCCCTCACCGTGGGGACCTTCATCCTCTTCTCCGGCCGCCTCGGCGATGCCTTCGGCTACAAGCGCATGCTCATCATCGGCTTCGCCTGGTTCTCCGTCTGGTCCCTCATCGCCGGCCTCAGCGTCTACTCCGACTTCACCCTTGCCGTCTTCAGTCGCGTGTTGCAAGGAATCGGCCCGGCCCTCTGCCTTCCCAACGCCCTCGCGCTGTTCGGCGCCGCGTACCCCCCGGGCCACCGCAAGGCCATGGTCTTCTCGTTCTTCGGCGCGGTCGCGCCCATGGGCGGTGTCGTGGGCGCCGCCATCGCTTCCGTCTTGGAGCTCGAGTGGTGGCCCTGGGCCCTGTGGGCGCTCTCGATCTGGCTCGCCATTATGGCCGTCGCGGGCTTCTTCATCATTCCAGAACCGCCCAGGAGGACGGGCCCGCGGCGACGTCTCAAGGACATGGTCGTCGAGCTCGACCTCCCGGGCGCGGTGACGGGCATTGCAGCGCTGGTCCTCTTCAACTTTGCATGGAACCAGGCCCCCATCGACGGGTGGAAGACGGCCGAAGTGCTGGTTCCGTTGATCCTGGGCCTGGTTCTGTTTGGTGTGTTTGCCGCCATCGAATTCAAGTACGCGCCAAAGCCTCTGCTGCCGTTCGATGCCGTCAACACCGACGTCGCGTTCGTGCTCGCTGCCATCGTCTGCGGATGGGCCACCTTCGGCGTCTGGACGCTTTACTTGGTGAAGATCCTGCAGGAGATCCGCACCCTGTCGCCGCTGCTGACCTGCGCGTGGCTTTCGCCCGTCGTGGTCACCGGTGGCATGGCGGCCGTCATCACCGGCAAACTGCTCGGCCCGCTCATGGTCCGTCCGGCCGTCGTCATGACCATGGCGCTGTTGGCCTTCACCGTCGGCGTCGTCTTGACGGCCACCGCCCCGGAGAACCAGATCTACTGGGCGCAGATCTTCGTCTCGATGCTCGTCATCCCCTTCGGCATGGACATGAGCTTCCCCGCCGCGACGCTGATCCTGTCCAACGCCGTCAAGAGAGAGCACCAGGGCGTCGGCGCCAGCCTGGTCAACACGGTCGTCAACTACGGCATCGCTCTCGGCGTGGGTTTCGCCGGAACCGTGGAAGTCCAGGTCAACCGGGGCGGTCACTCGACCGAAGACAAGTTCGTCGGGTTCCGGGGTGCCATGTACATGGGCATCGGCCTCGCCGGGCTGGGCTTGTGCGTCTCGTTGACGTTTCTGGCGCGAGATTGGAGACATCGAAAGGCTGGGAAGATTGAAGCGACAGCTTAGGTATTGGCAAAAGACTTTGGGTTCGGGTTTCGCGGCGATATAGACCATACGTGCAGCAATGCTCAGCGCAGCGATAGATATCCATGATTTTGGTAATTGAGATTCAAACTTTTTCCAAAGTAACTCCGGTTCTCTTGCATCGATAAATTTTAAGAAACCCCTGTGCGTGCCTTTGGCAGCGGACGGTCTGGCTACTAACTACTGCTGTGAGGGTTGCGTCCTGCCGGGATATTATGCCAGGGGCGAGATTCTCACTTACCTCTCCGGCTTCCGGCTAGTTGCAACCTTGACGCTGAAAACTTGCTTTCTTGCAATCTGCGTTGCAGTTGTTCAGGTTGCCTGATTTGTTGCCAGGGGAGCAGCAGCAGGCGTCAGAGACAACATTGAAAGAGAGCAAGGATGCAATAGCGAAGGCGAGGACAGCAGTCTTCATATTTGCGCCGTGGGGATCATCAACACAAAATCATTTTGAGGAAAGAAGAACGTAGCTTGGACTGATTTCACGAGTATTTACGTCATGAGACCAGACATTAGCCGGTCATGGCCTCAAGGAAATCAGCCTCTTATATTTGTAAATTTATCAGGGTCCTTACATCAGAAGTGCAAAAAAAAACAGGTGTATTTACATCTGTAGCCTGCTCCGCGCAATGAAGCTCCTTGGTGTGAGTCGGCTTCCTACATGTTGCGTACAAGTGAGGGCGCAAAGAGCGTAGGAAAATATGCCGAATAAGAAGCTTTCAGTCTTCAGTCTTCATTGCGGCCGTCGAATAAGCTGCATTTCGGGCTGAAAAAGAACTACTGCAGTCAAAAAAGCCGGCATCAGTTGCACCAAGATGAGGGGAAAAAAGTCGTTGATACTAAATCTGAGCATCTGAATTTGACGTAAAAAGGGCTAAACTCTGAGCAGAAGATACTTATTCCGCAACATATAAAGCTGCGAGTGCCCTTGGTTACGCGGCCAAGTTTCACGTAGGAGTTGCCTTTGCTCTAATGGACGTTGACCAACCTGCAGCCCGCGCAATATTTTCAACACATCTTGCATAATCAAGAGCCACATATACTTGCCAATGGGCGAAAGTGATGAGTTATGGCCACAGAGCGCAGCCTTGAAGCTGCTAGTGCGCCAGATGAATTCTGGTTCACAGTATTGAACTTGCATTCCTTCATGTCCAATACACGATTGCCGGCACACACGTAAATTTGACAGCGCGAAAAAGAAAGAGACGTCCCATATGTGAGAGGCCCAGTACATCCATTGTCTTCGGCTTTGCAGCCCCCGCTATTGATGTAAAAAGAGCAGGGCTTTTTCTCGGCGGTCTTGAACGGCCCGAACTACTGTTTTGTACATGTCACTCCTCCAAAATATGAGCATGAAGTGACAGCCCACGTCTAAAGCCGCACGCTAGATCAAAATGTCTTAGCGTTGTTAAAGCTCGCTTTACAGGAAGCAGCATAGCTCTGGTTATCTTCGACTTGAGAGAAAGTCTGGCACAAGGATCCGAGCTGACAAGAACATCTCTGGAAACAAGGCCATATCAGCAAAGTCCTGAAGTGGAAGAAGATGCCAGCAGAGAGTCCCGGCCTCGAGTTGGAGGACAAAAGGGAACCTGGCGGATTTCGTTCGCGTTGACTGAGATGCAGCGCGTACGCGTTCCCCTCAAGGAACGACAGCGCAAGAGCCATGATTGGGAATCTGACCTTATTTTCGGGGTCGGTTTCACAAGTGGAACTATTGGAAAGATTTTTGCTGTAAAACAGGGTGCGTAAGATTTTCTGGTGTCGAGTTTGACAAGTCGGAAGAATGTAAAGGGGCATCCAATAGAGGAGGGAAATTGGTCAGAAAAAATAATCCATGGTGAGCTTCTGAGAAACAGGAATACCGAGTCTGAGCCTGAAGAATTTCGGTGCCGAGCCTACCGAGCCGGCGACTTAGAGAACGTGATTGATTCGGGGGCTTTACCATAGTTTCCAACTTCATTCTAGAAAGCCGATGATGGTAAGGACACGGACTCAGCGCCGCATATCTTCTGAAATTAAGATGGGACTAAAGGAATATTTACCCGTCAAGTTTGAATATTGCTCTCATCTTAAGATGTTGATCGAATGACAAGATCACAGGAAAAAAGGGCTGATCTGTCCGGGATTTCGGGGGATAACAATCACCGGTGCACGGCTCAGCCGGAGGCTTTGACGCTTCCCTGATCATGCATTCGATGCAGCTCGAGGAGACATCGCGTCAACTGACCCTATAGTCCGGCTGCAAGATCAGTCAGATGTGCGAGAATCGTTTTGCGCAAACTGTTTCCATTTTCAATGCACTCAGTGACCTCAAGCAACATGCCGTCGGGGTTTTGTCGACAGACCAGGTTGACGATGGGAGCGGCAACGCGAGCAAGAGACTCATAAACTGAACGCTAAAGGTTCCGGCTTTACATTCCTCTTTATTCCTCGGAAAACGTAGGATAGAAATCGTATAGCTGTGGAAAGGGCCGACAATAATTTCAGCGCACCTTGACCAACTCACGTAAGCGTAACATAGATGTATCTTGATCGTGGTGAGGATACCAACAATTGGATGATGGGGAGGGAATCTCAAAGGTGTTAGTCGCAGAGGCAACAAAGCCACCGTAAATTAAGAGAAAGTCTTATTGAGATCTGTGCCGTGTGGCTGGTATCGATCGAAAATACAATGCTCATGGCCAACAGCCGGAGTGCTCGGATTTTCCTCCCGTCGGAAAGATCACGATGAACTTGAGAGGTCATGGCGAAGTGCGAGTGGTCGGAACATCCTTAATTTACGTGCAGTGGCGGCTCCGGCGGCTAGAACGTCACCGTTCTCATGGAAGATATCTGCCCAGGTAAAGGATCAGTGAGGTTTGGTCATCGGCGATGTCTTGCAACGGGAAAGCTCCCCGGGGGGATATTTTCCGTTCGGTCGAAAGTTGCCAGAAGAAATGATAGCCTCCGGCAACAGTCGGGCTGGTTTTTTTCTGGAACCCGCCAATGCTTTACTGCGAGTCGACGTAACCGTTCAGAAAAGGCCGAGATTCTGGCGTATGCAATGTGCTCCATCGTTCCCGAAGAACTCTGTCATCCAGGTGTTCGTACGTCCCGTCCACTGGCAAGTCTGAGGACCGAGGCCCAAGTTCTCATCTCGGACGAGAATACACTCCAGAACAACGACGACAAGATGCCCAGACGATCGACTCTCAAGGCGATAATCGCAACAAAAGAACCAAAGAACGATTCGAGCGGGAATGCGTCGCCGTTGAATGCTCGGTCTATTCCATGTGGCTATGGCCCAAACCCGTTCCCCGTGTGGCCACAACGCGTAACCGCACAGCCGAGCCCGCCCGCTGCGGCTCAAAGCTGACCTGCTTTCAGCCCGTGCTCCCGAAGAACGACTCGTCTAATGACACTGAGCCACACTGCCGAAGGTTTCTGCGACACGACCGCCCCGACCGGATGGTTCATGCGATTGGGTACCGTGATGCTGACCTGAGCGGCGTCCTTGTCGGACACGCAGGTTGCTTATTCACTGATCCGTATTTTGGTGGCACTGAAGTTGTACTCGGCCAGGGAGCGTCTTTCGTCATGCAACCGCGCTCGGCGGCGGCTGGCCGCCCGAGAAGGTCTAAGTTTCCGCTCACGAGCGTTCGCTCAGTTGGATTCTCAAACTCAGTTGAGCGGAATTGCGTGGACAACCAGAATAGCATCCAATCGGCCACATCAACGACGGGAAGAGCGAAAATCGTGTACCGTCATGTAGCCAGTCACGATCATGAGATGAAGCTTCAACTCGTTCCTTGTTGCCCAAGCGACTCGCTTCATCAAAGATATAAATCCCTCCAACAAACCCCAAGCCGAACTCACTTTGACAGCTCATCAAACACACCAACACTCTCAGACCAACCAAGAGCAGCTCTCTCAACACCTCACCTTGAACCTTGAGTAATCAATCAATCAAACAGACGCTACATTCATACAACCGTCAAGATGAAGACCTCGTTCCTCGCCATCGTCGCCGCGGTCGCCGGCCTTGCTATCGCAGACAACATTGATCTTCCCGATTGCGCCAAGGGCTGCCTGAACGACGATCTCCAAAAGACGGGCTGCACACAAGACAACCTCTCCGACTGCTACTGCGGAAAGGCAAACGTCAACAGCCTCGTGACCTGCGTCAGCAGCAACTGCAAGGACCAGAACGACTTGCTCAAGGCAGCTCAGGGCGCCCAGAAGGCTTGCCCCAACGGCGCGGGCAACTTCAACTTCAACAACGGCATTCCGGGATTCAACAACGGTGGTGGTGGAGGCCAGAACGGCGGTGGCGGCAACGGTGGTGGAGGCCAGAACGGCGGCGGCAATGGGGGTGGCGGTAACGGCGGTGGCAGGGGGGGCAACTGAGCATGACCGACAGAGTCTTCATGTTTCTGACTCGTCTCAGCTGGCTGCTGCATTAGACCGGATTTCTTTCATCTATTATTATGTACTTGCGTGGTTTGGTATGGTATGTTCTGTGTTCCGAGAATTGCTTAGCTGAGATATATAATTGCGCGTGTTAGTTTCAATGCCGATATGTTTAAGTAATTTCGTAGATTCAGCAATACGCGTTGGATGCTCACAAGTCGTTGACGAGACATTGATCATGGTGCAGGTTTTTGGCAGCTCGGTCGAGTTTAAATCCGAGACACCAAACCGTCTGCATATCACTTATATTGCCCATACGTCTGGCCCCGGCAAAAGTGGTTGCATTTGCATTGGCGAGCGGGTCACTCAATCTTGGTGCCGTCGAGTTAGATAGAGCCGCCGATAAACGGAGTTGGACTCCGTTACTTGAACCCCACTATCCGGCTGAATCTGCCGCATCAACCACGTCCAATACCAACCAGGTACACGGAGGTCATCGCCGAACGTCGCCGAAAGCCTCGAAAACGCCCCGAACACGCGATTTTCTCGATCAAGCTCAGCTTACGCGCTTTGGGATTCAACAGGTTCTCCCGCATCTTGAGCGTAAGAGCCACGACGACAGTCTCCATGGATCATCCCACAAAGAAAGCCAAGATGAACTCGGCTGAGGGGACATTAGTGGTAGGGGTGGATGTCGGAGGTGAGCGAGAAAAAGGGCTCCCGGGGCTGAATTTCACCAACCTCTGCCTCCGAAACTGACTGAGATGGTACTTGCAGGCACCAACACCGACAGCGTCTTACTGGATGTTTCCAAGACCAGCTCCGAGGCTGTTGTTGCTTCTCATAAAGCCCCAACCACCTCCAACGTGACCCTCTCCGTTCAAGCAACCCTCAGGGCCCTGTTGGACAAGTCCAGCATCGACCCGACCAACATCACCGCTCTTGCTATCGGCACAACACATTTCCTCAATGCCATTATCGAGAGGGACACCTCTCGCGTAGAGAAGATCGCAGTCCTTCGCTTGGCTTCTCATCACTTCTCCACCGGAACGCCACCCTTTGCCGACTGGCCTAGAGCCTTGAAGCGAATCGTCAATGGCCATTCGGCCATTATCCCAGGAGGATGCAACATTGATGGCACACTCATCGGCCCAATCGACGAGACCGCCATCAGAGAGCAAGCGACCGTCATCAAGTCAAAGGGGTTGAAGAACGTCGCAGTCGTCGGAATCGGCTGCTCGACGGACAAAGATTACCACCAGGAGGACGACGTCTCCAAAATCCTTCGCAGCGAGCTGGGCGAAGACGTCAACATCGTCCTGTCCCATGACATCGCTGGTCCCGGTCTCCTCGCCCGCGAGAACGCGACGATTCTCAATGCCTCCATTCTCAACTTCGCGCAACGCACCATCAGAGCCTTCATTGGAGCGATGCGCCGCATCGGCCTCCAATGTCCGCTTTACCTGACTTCCAACTCCGGACACCTACTGCCCTTCTCCGAAGCGATGCGGGCTCCGATTCGGATCTTCTCCTCCGGAGCCACCAACTCCATCCGCGGTGCTGCCTTCCTGTCGAGCGACGACATAGACCAGTCCGGCAGCATCGTTGTCGACATTGGCGGCACAACGTCTGACGTCGGCTACCTGCTGAAGAACGGATACCCACGGCTATCCAAGAGTTACACCGAGTTGGCCGGCGTCAAGGTTAATCTAGAGATGCCTTCTGTTGAGAGTATCGGTCTTGGTGGAGGCTCGATCCTGCATGTCAACAAAGACGGTTCCGTCGCCGTGGGACCGGACAGCGTTGGCCATGAGCTTGTAACCCAAGCGCTCTGCTTTGGAGGCAGCGTAGCGACTGCGACTGATCTTTCTGTTTCATCCGGCACAACAATCGGCAGCACTCCCGTGTCCTTGGCAGACGAGGTTGTTGAGAAGGGCAAGGCCCGCGTCAGGAAGATGCTCGAGTCGGTCATCGATCGCGCGAAGCTCTCGCCTGACCCGTGCACTGTCATTCTCGTTGGCGGCGGCTCGGCTCTGTGTCCTCCAGAGCTTACTGGAGTCAGCAAAGTTGTTCTGCCTGAGCACGCTGGTGTTGCGAACGCTATTGGGGCAGCCATTGCCAAGATTTACGGCAGAGCCGAGACGATAGTCCATGGATCGGATGTACAGGGAGGAATTGCGGATGTGAAGACAAGAGCTATCGAGAACGCCGTGGCCAAGGGCGGAGATGCGAGTTCTGTCACCGTTCTCCACGAAGAGGTTGCCGGAGTGCCATACGTGGAGAAGCAGACTTCCATCAAGATCGAGGTGGCGCTTCCTGCGGATCACCAAAGGGTGTACTCAGAAATGACGAAGACGGCTGCTCCTGAGCAGCTAGTCGACGAGGAGATGTTTGAGGAGACCAAGCAGCACGAAAAGGCAGACATCAACGGCGCCGATGAAGATGAGGCCATCGATCTCAGGAACTACCGACCCCAGGTCGAGGCCAGCGGGCTGTGGACGCTATCCGAGACTGACCTCAGGTTCTTGTCCATAGGCTGTTACATCCTAGGTTGCGGAGGAGGTGGCTCCCCTTACGCACCGTATCTGGAGCTGAAGCAGCTTTTGGCGGAGGGCGAGGCGATGACGATCATCCGCATCGAGGATCTGAAGGATGACGAGATGATGCCACCGGTGGCCAGCGTTGGTACACCGGCAGTGAGCATTGAGCGCCCGGGAGGCCACGGAGTGTGGCACGCGATGCAAGAAATGGAGAAAGAGATGAAGACCAAGTTCGAAAGGTTGATCGCCACCGAGATCGGCGGAGCCAACGGCGTTGCTACGTTGATCTGGGGCAGCTCGAGATACTATGACATTCCCACCGTAGATGGTGACATGATGGGTAAAGTTCTCCTTGACGATTGTTTCTGCTTCTTAGTTACTAATTGGACCACGGCAGGCCGGGCTTACCCTCAATTTGAAATGGTCTCCCAGTACATCCACGCCAAATCCGTCAACGAGTTGCTTCCCGTCACACTCTGCAGTGGAACGGGCCACAACGTCGTCATACCCGCCACCCAAACAGATGAGACCTCGGCCGGTATTGCGATCCGCGACGCTTGTGTTGCCATGGGCTCGGCTGCCGGTGCCGCCGGGCGGCCCATCCCGGGAAGACTCATGCGCGAGGTCGGTATTCCCAACACTTACTCGTTGGCTTGGCGTCTGGGACGCGTCGTCGCACTGGCGCAACAGGCCGGTACCGTCTCGACGGTGACGAGGGATCTGATTGCGGCTGCCGGTGGGCCGGGCAGTGCAAAGGTGCTGTTCCAGGGCAAGATCCGCGCTGTGGAGAGCACCCTGACGACAACGGCGCATAGCTTGGGTAAGGTCACCGTCGAGCGGCTCAGCGAGAGCGAGATGGAGACCGATGCGGATAGGATTGGCGAAGGTCTCAAGGAGGTCGCCATCCCGTTCATGAACGAGAACCTTGGTGTTATGGGCAAGCTCGAGGACGGTACTGAGAAAGTGAGTGCCAACCATTTAGCTCGATGCGCTCCGGCTCATGCTAATCCATTCCCAGGTCCTCGCCACCGTCCCAGATCTGGTCTTCCTTCTGGACACCTCTACTGGCGAGGCTATCGGCGTTCAAGAGTACAGGTACGGACTGAAGGTGGCTGTCATGATTATGGCTGGACATCCGCTGTGGGCAACGGAGCGAGCGCTCGAGATAGCCGGCCCCAAGGTGTTCGGCTTGCCTCACGACTACAAGTCTGAGCTGAGCTACACAAAGCCTGTCAGTGTCATCGACGAATTCCGCCCAAAGGCATAGGTGGAATCGAGCTCAATGATACCCGTGGAGAGATGAACTGGAGGAAGCTTGATCAAAAAAGCTCGCTATAACCCAACTCTATTGTCAAGCAGCTGCATATCATATGCCCAATAATGTCATGGCATCGGTGGCTGATCCGACCAGTCAGACTCAGGCACGCTGTTCAGGGAATTCAAATCCGGCCCAGAGAGGAAGTTATCTCCCGTGTTCGCCCAATACGCGGCCTCCGTATCGAGAACACTCAGTGGCTCCCATACTTGTTGTCCTGGACTTTCCAAACCAGCCCCTTGCTCTGCATCTACCTTTCTCTGCTGACATGGTTTGCAACTTTTGTTTTCCTATTTAAGCAACTTTGAGAAGATAGCAAAACTGGGCCTTACTTACGATATTCGCTCGATATTGTTCTTCTCCATTTTCACAATCCGTCTTGAGCGGCGAGCAGGCAACCAGCTAAAGAGCAGAAGAGCCCAGCGTGATCGCCAAAGGATGCAAATGCGGGCCAAGGGTTGCCACAGTCACATGACAATGAAAATTTTCAACTTCCTTCCATAACGCTTCCTTCTGAAATACGAGCAGGATTCATATGAGAAGTGGCTTCCAGCATCGCCTTCCTGAGCATGAGACCCGCGGCCTCCGTCGGCGAAGGCGTGGATGGACGCACCGAAATGGCCTTTATCAGGCAGGCCGGGGTTGAGACATCTGTCACTGTCACCTGGGCAGCCAGACTCGATGTCATCAAAGTTGGGCTTTGGGAGCACGGAGTCGCGATATTGGGCAATCAGCAAAATTTTGATAGGATACTTTTGTGAAACCTCAACTGATATCTCAACCTTTTGAGGACTACCAAGTAAATAGCTTTGCTCAGGAAGCTTACATGCCTGCTTACCACCCTAATAGATAAGTAAAACTTGACGAATGAAATTCGACAAAGGGAAAGTTGAGAAGAAGCACGGTGAGTTTTGAAAGTCTTTCCAACTAATGTTGTTTGGGATTTGACTGTTCATTGGCTGCAGCATCAATTCAGCTTTTGTACAGACTCCAATAGCTGAGTGGGTAAGTTACAGCTGCAAGACTGATCGTTCTGCCGGTTGCGAACCCAAATATTATGGTACTTCCCTTTTATTAAAATAAGCAAGACGATGACATATAATTTGTACTTGTTCTGGAGGTTGTGATGCAGCTATCCTTTCGTGGCGATGATGCTTCGTGACTGCGTATGAGTAGCCACCACGATTCCTCTTGTCGTGATGGCTCCGCTGAACGTGAATACCTCAGACCTGAAGCCTCTTGCTCGCCCAAGCAATTGACCATTCAACTTGCCAGGACTTAGTCGATCTACGGACACCGATCACGGAGCCTTTGCGCGGTTTCTGATGCCCATCAGGTACCCCACACGTGTCACGATGCAACACCGAGCGGCCGGCCGAGATGTCGGATATCATACCCCGCATGCCGCTCGTATCTATGCTATCTAAGCTATCAGCATCATGCCACCATCACCCCCCCTTCTCATCTCACCATCTTTCATGATCAGTGAGGCGTAGGTTGCTTACTAATCTCGAAGAGATCGAGCTGCCGCCTGCGTGATTGATATGATCTCGAACGCGCGTCGACCCTTGTAAACACTGTCCGGACGTCCAGCCGTTCACAATGGCGACCTCGAAACACATCCTCTTCCGCAACGGAAGGTTCTTTCGCTCCAACACGGCGCCACCCGGGCAACGTTCGGAGGCTGATTTTGCAGAGGCTTTGGTGATCAAAGATGGCATAATCACCTTTGTCGGCGGAGCAGAACAGCCCGAAGTCAAAGAAGCAATCAATGCAGGAGCGGAGGTTCGCGACGTTGGCGGCCGTACAGTCCTTCCAGGTCTTGTCGACGGACACATTCACCTGACTCAACTGGGACAGACCCTGCAGAAACTGCGTTTAGATGATTGCAAAAGTCTTGCAGACATCAGGAAGACGATCAAAGACTATGCAGCCGCCAACCCCGACCAAGCACGCATATTCTGCAGCGGATGGATGCACTTCATGACCCCGGAAGGTCCTTTGGCTTCACTCATTGACGACCTTGATCCTCGTCCGATTTTGATGGCGGCCAAGGATTTGCACTCAACCTGGGCCAACACCGCCGCATTGGCGGAACTCGATTTGGACAACGAGCCAGACCCCCCTGGTGGTGAGATCGCGCGGGACCCCGAGACGGGAAAGCCTAGTGGGTTGCTTTCAGAGGCAGCCAGCATGAAGTTTATCCCGCTATACATGGCCAAGGTTTCTACCCCCGAGGACCGCATCTCTGCCATCAAGACCGCGATCGACGACTACAGCAGCGCCGGGTTCACCGGTCTCATCGACATGGCAATGGAGGAGGAGGGATGGAGTGCATTGCAGGACTACCGAAAACGGGAGAAACAAGCTGGCCGCAGATTTCCCATTCGATTCGCGGCATATTGGATGATTCTCCCCAGGGACGACGACGCCGAGAACATTAAGCCGTTTGAAAGAGCCGCAGAACTGGCGAGGGAGTTCAACCTCGAGACCGACCCGGACTGCAGACTCGTTGGTATCAAGCTGGTATGCGACGGCATCATCGATGGATGCACTGCGTCGCTGAAGGAGCCGTACAGCCACAACAACGACAACTGCGATCCCGTCTGGTCGCCGGAGCAGATGGCTCCCGTTGTCGAGGCGGCTACGAAGCACGGTCTCCAAGTCGCGCTTCATGCCATCGGCGATCGCACCGTGGCCAACGCAATCGACGTCCTGGAGAAGTACGTTGGTCCAGAGAATCGTCCGCGCATCGAGCATCTGGAGGTGACCACGGAAGAGGACGCCAGGAGACTGGGCAAACTAGGCATCACTGCGTCCGTCCAGCCTGTTCATTCTGACCCGTCCATCCTGCGCGCCTGGCCAAAACTCATAGGCGAGCACCGCTGTGGGCGTGCTTTCGCCTACAGCGAGTTTGCCGACGGGGGAGCTCCCGTGGCCATTGGCTCTGATGCGCCGACTGCGCCGCACCACATCATCAACAACCTTTACATTGCGACCACCCGGAGGTCGGCCCGCGAGCCGGAGTTGGAGACGGTGGTAAACCCTCATTTCGCTCTGTCTCTGTGCGATGTGGTAGCTGGGGCGACGGAGGGTGCCGCAAGGAGCTGCTTCTTGGATGACCGCATTGGATCGTTGGAGGTTGGAAAGCGGGCGGACTTGGCCGTACTGGATCTTGAGTGGGAGCCTTCGAATGCGCTTCAAGCAAGAATCGTGGAAACTTGGTTTGAGGGACAGAAGGTCTTCCCTCCCGTGGCATGACAGAATCAGACCATCAAAGACACGTTGTTCAGATAATATAGGGTAAGTTTTGGAGGGCCACGATAGGAACACTAGCAGCACCTGCAACAATGTCAAAGTCTGCACGAGAAACGTCTCAAGGACTCGGATCCGCTCTTCTTCTCGTACTGGAGTTCTTTCCTCAAAGAGTCATAGTCGAGCCATTCACATTCACCGCAGAACATGTCCTTCGTGAAGTTGACCTCCTTGCCGTCAGCCCTGAGCTCGTCGATCTCCTTCCCTGCTGCATCCTTCACGCATTCTTTCCAGTTTTTGGCGACCTCAGTTTGCGCGGTGAAACATGTTGTTGAATGTCAAAGTCTCTGTGTATGTAGAGGCTGCCTCTGGTTTTGATGAATGGGCAGCAGTGCTCGAAAAGGTCGAAGTCCGATCCAGCACTTACCAGGTGACCGTGGTCGACTGTATTAGGCTTGTTCACGGTCGTGCAGACAACTGGGATGCCTAGATCGCGGTTTGGCCGTGAACATGCGATTGCAGAAGCATGCCATCGTTCTTGAAGCTGAGATACCGAGTCAGACCACACTGGGGAGAAAATGGCGGAAGGTGGAAGAACATGAACTTGCTTACATGGGTGCGATGATTCTCATTGGCTTGGACAACTTGATCCATTGCAGCAGCCGCGACAGGTTCACAGGGTCGACGTGATAACTAGAATAATTTGGAGAGGGAGGATCCTAAGGGGTACAGAAGAGAACTCACAGAGTGTCTTTCTATATAATGTCTGGACTATACTTTCCCTACGTGTATCTTCCTCGCCGCAAATGATCGCCATGACGCGGCCTACCAATTTCTGGAAGCTGGAAACTCTGGTTGGGAGTTCAAATACTTGTTATTGGCGCTGCGCCGCATACATTTCCAACATCATTAGTTGCTTTTTCCAGGCTCTCTTCTGCATGGGCTGCTTTAGCTCTGCTCGATTGGCTGTGTATACTCAAACCGGAGAATGCCAAGAACGGTTTCACAAAAGCCTTACTCAATTAGTCAAAGTAAACGCCTCTTGCGTTTCCTCTTTTAAGAGAATGCAAAACCAAACACAGCCTTTGGCTGAAGACTGAAATTACCCAACTGTTCCCAGACTCGACGGAATTTGGGTTCAAATTGGTTCTTGTTCCATCCGTATCCATGGGCTAGAGGAAAAGTGCTGGCCGAGACACTCGAGTAGTTCACGTTTCTTCCCCAAAATGTGACTCTTTGTGCAGTTGGAACAACGAGTAAGCTGGGGGTTTCAATGCTCTCAATTTTGATTTGGGTGTAAATTGAAGGCAGCCAGAACGATAGGGTCTAATATATGATTCAGATGGGTTTTGGTGTGCATGTAGAAAGAACTGCCCTTATGTAGGAGACATTACATTGACGGTCTCGATTCTTGGCATGAGGAGGTCGTGCTTCTCCCAGAGTACAGTAAGCTCCGTTCCCCAGGGCCAAGTCATTGCCTTGCCGCTCGAAGTTAAACCATCTATTGATCAACTCGGCGCTTGAACTGAACCAAAAAGAAGAACTTTGGTCCACACTCGTTGAGAATGCTGGGACTTGCAGATAACGATTTGGACTTTTCCCGTGAGACCAAAGGTCTTCCCCCCATCAACATCGTAGCTTTGCCCCATCGTTGCATGATATTAAAGAGCCTTCTGATGCGAATAATCGCTCGGCGTAAAGTTCACGAAAGAGGCATCCCTTGGAGGTGATGAAAGGGCACGAAAAAGCTATAAGAGGTGCAGTCTCAGTCAGGAGACCTGCAAGAACAACTCCTCATCAACACATTATTCGCTCGAGCTTAGTGCTGATGAAGGATACAGAAATTTCTTTTTTAACTTACGGTACTTCAAGGGTAAATGAAGCGGTCTTAATTTTGAAAATGGTTATATAAAAAAAAGAAAAACTCATAATTATTCCGACTTGAGCTACTAAGCTACACCGAGAAGGACTCCATGGAAGCTGCGCAGTACCTGACCGAGACAATCATCACTTCCAACTCGTTCTTCATAGCAAAAGACTGCATCTTTTGTCGCGTGAACACAACCGTTGTCAGCCTCTGCAACGGCAACCACCACAACCAGCGTCTCCGCAAGTGCAATCGGATTAACAAACTATTCAACCTAACTAGTCAAAGTGAGGCTATCGCTATCCCTCAAGTAGTTAATTCAATCCCCTCTAATTAACTAGAAATACTTAATATCTTATAATCTAGCTAATAGGAGGCTATAGATCAGTCGGGGCTATATTTATTCAGGCATGCCTAGCTACTGAAATATGCTACTATTACTAACCCCTCGATTACTATATATTCTAATAAGGCTTTTTAGAACGCCCTTATAATAGTAGTTAGTAGCTAATCCTTTTCAAAATCCTAGAAGGATAGAGGTAATTATAATAAATTAAATAATATAAGTATTATTATAATTAGACGCTATTTATAAAAGATATTTTGTATCTCATCTTATACTTATTATTTATATATAGTATTACTTTTATTATACTTAAACTAAAGATATCTGCTACTACTATTACCTCGTTATTAACTACTAATATATATACTATCTTAGGCGCCCCACGCCTCCAAATCTCTTTATAGATTACAAACGCTCTCGCTGCTACTATCCCTCTAAATCCTATAATTAATAACCTTATAGAGATTATCATAAGTAATAAGAGGTATATACTTAAAGCATAGTTATTATAAAAGCAAGGGCAGGGTTAATCTAGCTAGATCTGAAATCATAGCGCCTTCCTTATTAAGGTTATTTAGGGCTATACAGGGGGGTCTTTTTAGAGCTATAATTAATATAACTCAAGGGTAGCCTAAGAGTCTTTAGCGCTACTACTATATCTACCCCTATAGAGCACTTACTTTAGTATAGTTATCCTAGCTTTCTCTCTATATTAATTACACTCTAATAACGCTAAAGTGCCTATAATATCTATAGGATCTCTCCCTACTTAGATAAGGAGTCTAATAGTACTACTCCTCTATTATTAGTATATATATTAACCTCTCTATTACTAAAGAGGCCCTAGCTAGGTAATTTAAATATCCTAAAGGCTAAAGTAATAACTCTATGCGATCTCTATATAGCTAATATTATCTCTACTAATCTCCCCTTCTCTTACTTTGAAAACGCCTACCTCTAGTAAGTACTAAAGTACTATAGTATAGAGATCGCTAATAAGGTACTATAGGGTTATATATCTATTTATAACTATCTAGATAATATCTACTAGCGCGGAGAGGGGCTATTAATAGTAGAACTTCACTTAGTAGCCTTAAAAATCTATCTATTATTCGATCTATAGTTATCCCTAAATATTTATACCTTTATAGCTATTACTTATTATTTTATTAATAATTCAGGAGCCCTATAATCCCGCCTTCTAGCCTTCTATTAATATCATAGCAATTATAGCAGCGTTACCCCCCTCTTAGAGACCCTTATTAATATTATTAACTAGTACTAGATTTGGGATTAGATCGGGGTAGTAGTCTCTAATAACGCTATAACTAATAATAGCTATCTCCAGGCCTTCTACTAGAATCTTAACCCGGAGATAATAGAGATAGATATAAAGGCCCGGCGTATATAGTGCTATAGCTATATCCTTAATCTTATAGCCTAGGCGTTCCTCTTTAGCGCTAATAAGGGGACTCTTAAGGCTAAGTTAGATTACTACTAGTTAATAGACTAGCATAAGGAGGATCTCAAGCTTTAGTAGAAGACTAGCCCTATTAGCTAGCTCTATAATATTATTAAGTTTATCTAGTTATTACTATAACGCTATAAATAGTACTAGAAAGCCTTAGTAGATATTAATAGAGATACTAAGGACTTCTAGATCTTCTTAGAGTCACGCTAGGAGGCCCTTCTCATCCTAAATAATAATACTTAATAGAATAATATATATCTTATAATCTAGAGAGCTATAGAGAAGAAGATAGAGATCTAGAGCTTTATACTATTAAGTAATAATAATACAGATATTAAATAATATATCCTAGAAGCAGACCTTCTCTCCCTAGATAACTAGAAGGTACTAGCTAAAATAGGTATAATTTTAGAGCTCTTCTACTATTAGATAAAGAGATATAAGTGATAGGGGGTTAGTAATATTTATAGTTAACTTTAGGAGGTTATAATAGGTATAGAATATCTTCTTTCTTATCTACTAGACTAGGAGATATATTATAAAGCTATGATCTCTCTATTTACTAATAACGATCTCAAGGATTACTTATAGTAGTTATAGTTATATTCAGGCTAGGGTCGTCGCTACTAATTTCATATATAAGCCCTCCTAACCTATATTTATAAAGACTAGGTATTATTAGCCTTGCGATTAGCCTCGCGATTTAATTCACTTAATAAGAGATAGCAAGTCTTCCTCTATAGTAGTATTAAATAGGCTTACTAGAAGTTTTAGGAGTACTATAAGTTAATAGGAGACTTACTACTCTTTTCTATAGCGATTATTCTATATCTATTATATAGTATATTATACTTATATAATACCTAGTAAGAAGATTACTAGAAAGAGTAGGTTAATAATGCTCTAAGTAGCCTTATAGACTACTTTAATAAGTAGTATTATAAAGAATAGCTAGAGGATATGCTAGCTAGGCTAGAAGCAATACTAGCACGCTATCCTATTAATCCCAGGGCTTAGAGCGATAATAACGTTCACTTCTAGCAATAGGTTAATAGCTAGCGCTACTAAACGCTACCCTAGGTTAATAAGCTTAATATCTTCCTCTAGAGGCCCCTGGAGACTATTAATAACCCCGTTATATAGTAGCTATAGTAGTTAGTAATATTCCTAGCGCTCTACTAGCTTACTATTAATATCTTTGCTATATTAGCAATATCTACTAACTATAAGAGGGCTTTTAGTTAGGCTAAGTTAACCCTTACTTCGCAGAGGCTTATAATAAGCCCTAGTACTATAGAGAGTCTCTAACTAGCGAAGAACTAGCTGAAGAGGGGGGTTATACTACCTAGCAATAGCTTAGGGTTATTAGGATTATTATGAGTTTTTTTATATAGCTATAACGTATTTTTTATAGTAATTAATTTATTTTAATTGCAAGTAGTCCAAGTAAGCAAAAATACTAAAAAAAAAATAGCTAATTCAGCAAGTCGGGGGGTCAAAATTGACTTGATTGCACTTGCGGAGACGCTGGCCACAACCGCACCATCAACAGAGATGAAGCCAGGCGCGGTATTGATCAACTCGTCAAGAATTGCAGCCTCGACGGCGGCAATGCAGGCATTGAACAACTTGACCTTTGCCGCTTACAGCATCGGTGGGACGGTTCTAGTAGAGCCTCCTGCTGGATCCAACCCTCCAAATGTTCCGGAGTCGATGGTCTCTTCGAAGATGCTATTCGCGCAGGCGTCAGCTACCAATGTAAGTTCTTTCACCAGACCTTTACGCGAATGACCTTCCACTCCCAGAGGCCGGGAGTTCGCTAACCCACAGCGCTCAGGATCTATCACCGAACCCAACCTCGAGTCTGTCGCACTTACAACCGGCGAGGTCAGCAGTGAATTCTTCACACCATGGTTTCTTTCCGAAGCTTATTCAGAGTTGCGGCACCATGTCCCGGAAGGAGTACTCTGCCCCCGACGCCTTTCACGGGCCTGCATTGCACTGGTTTGCCTACAGATGAGGCAGACTGCGCCGGTGATCAAGAAGACATCCCACACGTCTGCTCCTTGGTGCCGAAGCTGAACGGCGAAAGTCAGCCTGAGGTTCTTTGGGTTGTTTGTAAGTTGCGGCCCTGATTTTCCTGCGACCATTGTCCTGCCCTTGAGTGTTCATGTTGTGCCGTTCGCTTTTGCCCAGACCTTAAGAAAGATTCGAGAGACTACCCAACAAATTTCGTGTAAATACTTTGGCCTTTATGCTATTTTAATCAATAAATCCCTACCAATCCACGTGAATGGGATTTCTATGGCGGTTCAAGTCTGTTATATCCTCACCAGCTTACGAGTTGATTTAGTCTCACCACTACGACTCTAACCAGGCACATAGGAATGGCAACCAGGAGTGGATGTAAAGGTTATTCACATTGATGTTTTCTCCGATATTCTACTGTAGTAATGTATCTCTACTGAATCTCACAGAACCGTCATTAACGCCGTAAAGATTGCACAGGCAATCGGTGTAAAGCTGTTACCGAATGACCCATAGATGGCGCTGCTCAGCTTGGGCGCGACATTACTAAAATCCTTCATAGCCGCCGGCTCAGACTCGTTGTGAGCCCTGTACGTAGCTCGGATATCGGCTTGGAGCTGCTTGATGGACTCTTTTCCGCGAAATGAGTCCCATTGGTGGTCCAAAACACCTGTTAGACGAGTTAGCTATCGAATCGGATTCGAGGACGAACATCCATCATTGGAGTGAACTTACCCCAAGTTTCGTCATAATCAACTTGGCCTTCTCGGATGTAGTAGCTTCCTCCAATGAGCCAGACCATCCAATGGAGACTTCTGTTCTCCATGTATTCGAACAGGAAATTGTGGAATTCCTTTTTGAACAGACCAGACTCGTCGGTCTGATCAAAACCCCACTCCCCAATCACCAAAGGCGCTTTGTTCGAACCGGGCCGAGAAGCGATCGTGGTGTTCCCTCCAAAGACATCGAAGGTCTCGTTGAAAGACGTCTGGCTTCCCTCAAGATACAGCCTGGGACTCTCGTACTCATGCAGTTCGAAGACGAACTTGCTCTTGAAGGGCTGCTCGGCGATGGAAAAGTTGAAATTGGGCTCCCCGGCAGAGACACCATTCACAGGGTCCCCGAGGTCCTTGCCACCAAGCATTCCCCCGAAGAAGATGAGCAAGTCGGGGTTGGCATTGTGGACAGCGTTAGCGGCTTGAAGCATTCGGGTCTTCCAAGTCATCCAAACTTGGGGTTCGACAGCAGGTCCCGGGTTGGCTGGTCGCAGCTCGTTGCGGAGACCTATGCTGGAAAAAGTCTTCCAGTTGGCTTTACCCTGTTTGTTTGAGTTAGCAATGACGCAAAATTTCGAGGGCAAAAAAAGACAGAGAAACGTACATGCTCGGCCATGAAAGACAGACTCCGAACCCACTTAGAGGTGTTGAAGAACGTGTCGCCGAACCATGCATTGCCGTCAAAGAGGTTGCAGCACCAAACGGCTTTGGAGACGTGATTATCGAGATGCAGAAGAATACTCTGTTTTGCCAGTTCGCTAGCGACGGCATCCCACACGTCCAAGCGTTTCGTACTCTCATTGAAACTGGGGTTGTTCTTGATGATCTGGTTCATCACCTTCGTGCCGTTCTCCGACCCGAGCGCTGTTTCCAGGGTTGCTTTGAGGGTGGCATCGCCTCCTCCGTCTACAATGTCGTCCACCATCTCGGATGCGAAGGTGAGACGAACAGAATTGAAGCCGATCTCTGCAATTTTAGTGACGATGCTGGAGATGGATTGGTACTGAAGGCCCTCTGGCAGCTTGGTCTCCAGATGTCCGGGCCAGTTGACGCCAACAAGGGCGACACTCGTGTTCTGCGCATCCAGAATCTTGCTTCCGTCGACGGAGAGCGGAAGAGGCTGTGAATCGCGGCGCTGTGCGGGTTCGGAAGCAATCGTAAGCGGAGCTGCCACGGCGGCGAGCACCGCCGTGATCAAGACATGCCGGCGCATGAGGAATCGCTGAAGTCGAAGACTAATTCAACCCGGCATGGGGTCGCAGAGTTCGCTTGAACGATGAATTTCGGACTTTCTGGGGGTCCTACTGGGTTGGGGTTTCAAAGGAATATGAGACATCAATGAAGTAGTCGCAGGGTGGCGCAAGGGGGTCCTTGTTGAAATACAAGGCGCAACCTAGTACCATAGTAAGGTTAAGGTCGGCGATCCGTTCGGTCCCGCTTGGGCGTCCCTCCTGTGGTTCTGCTGAGAAGACCAATTGCATGTGCTGCCGAAGCTTCGTCTGATCTGTGGTCGGGACCTGTCACCGAGGGTGTATCAGCATGCGATCGGAGTCGCCTGTAGGCTCCCGCACGACTGCATTAGCAGGCTGTCACGTCTCAGCTGAAGAAGTAAAGGTTGTTAGATGTGGAAAGAAAACAAGCGCTTCAGAACAGCCTCGGCTCACATTTTATTTCTCTGGACTCGCACGGTTTCAACGTTGTATGTATATATGTATATGTGCCAACAAGGTAGGCCGGCGAATTAGGTTCATGAATGCTAGTTATGTATGCTCTACCGAATGGAAGGATCCTTTGGAAACGCGAAAGTATCGAGTTCCTCGCACGTACTCTACTTCATGTTCTGAAGCAGGTAGCGGACACCGGCATAGGTCTCCTCGCCCGTGGGAACAATCTGGCTGGCGGGCAGAACGAATCCGTAGTTGCCAGTGTCGCGGAGCTCCTGGGTGAAGGTGTAGTCGGCCTTGGTGACGTCCGCGACGTAGTCGACACTGGATCCCGTGGCCTTGTAAATGGTGGTGCAAATGGGGCCGTATTGGTACGGAGTGCCGTGGACGGCCTTGATGGCGGCGACGGCGCCCTTGGCCAGAGACTGCAGCTCGGTGTTCTTGGAGTTGACGACAGAGCACGAGTATCCGTAGGGAGTCATGAAGAGCTGAGAGTAGGCGTGGAAGTCGATGAAGAGCTTCAACCCTTGCGCCGACTTGGTATTGGCCAACCAAGCGGAGAGAGCAGCAGTCTCGGGAGCGTCGCCTGCAGCGGCACCCTTGAAGTCCTCGGCGCAAGGGTCAGTCGAGGCGCCACCAGCGACAGACCATTGGTAAGGCCAGTTGCGGTTGATGTCGTGGCCAAGGCAGTTGCTACCAGACGTGGTTTGACGGTTCTTCCGCCACAAGCGGTTCGTAGTTTGGGTGTAGATGAAGCCGCTGCGAAGTATTAGGGCTACGTAGAAATACGGCTGGAAAACCACCACTTACTCAGGGTTGACGACAGGGAAGATGTAAAAGTCGTATTTGTCAACGAAGCTCTTGACCTCGGTGTCAGTGGCGTACTTGCTGAGAAGGTTCCATGCGATGTACTCGTTCGTCATGGTGCTGATCCACTCGCGTGCGTGAACGGTGCCATGGAAGACAGCAGCGGGCTTGGTGCCTTTGGAGGTACCGTGGATGTGAACGCCCGTGATGGTGTTGCCTTGGAGCGACTTGCCGGAGGTGACAATCTCGGCGTTGTTTGGGTACGACGCCACCAAGTCGTTGAGAAACTGCAGATGGTCGGCGTACGCGTGGTACGAGTTAAACCACGTGGCGTTGGCAGAGCCGACTGAAGTAAAAGCGTCGGTAAAAACACCACGAATGCTGGGTGAGCGGTGAAACACGTACCAGCATACACTTGAAAGCCGGATTCATCAGCAATACTGGCTCCCTGAGTGAGAGTCAGCGATGGGCTCTGGGCGATGAAGATTCGCACGGCGAAGCTTACCAAATCCTCGTGCATTGTGGTCACATTGAGACCCGCAGTCTCGGCGTTGAAAGCGTCGACCTTGGTGGGCGGGACGACGATGTCGGCCATGGCACCAGCCCTCGGAGCGCCTTTCCAGGTGGTCAACTGAAGCTCGGAGACGATGTCGTTGACCCTGTCGACCTCTTCGCCAACAGACACGCGGAAGACCTTTGTGCCATCGTACGAGACCTTGCCTGCCGCAACGGCGGCGGCGCAGGCCGAGGCAACGATGGAGGAGAGGGCGGCGAGATTCTTCATCTTGACTAAACTGACAGGCTCGAGTACAGGCGACCGCGCGTGATGTCGTCGAGAGTGCACGGAGATGCGCACCGTTCAACGCTGGTTGCGGTGCCGTTATATGAACCTCACAGGATGAATGAGGGGGAGGATTCAGGATGCCCGAAAATGCGTGCAGAGCCAAGGGAAAGTGACGAGGGTCGGAACGTTGGAGATCGCCTGGGCAGTGTCTATACAACCTTCCTTTTCAGGTAGGTCATGGCGACCGGCGTTGGATGCACGCTCAGGTCGTTGAAAGTCTCGGCCTGGTTGACGGGAGACCTGCCCGATCAAAACAAGTCAAGAAGAAACAACACACAAAAGTTCCCACCTGTTGAGCATGCAGAGGCCTTGACCGCAAGCTGCAATCTGTGATGCGACGCTGAAAGAAGAGGCAAGTTATCTAGACCAGAACTGAGGGGGAAGGTCAATGACTCTTGATTCTGGTTGGAGAGTTTGGCTGAGAAACGGCCGGGGTTCAGGGGAAGAAGCAACTAAGGTGCGTGCCAGCACCATCAGACGAGGAACACCCAACCGAGCGAACAGGCTCTTCTGTTCCTCGTTCGCTCGGCGTCACGGCTTGATTGAGCAGTTCGGGAGAGTCGCAATGTTCGACTGGTAGTGCTGGACCGGGGTTCAGGCCCCTGCGACTCAACCCCCGCGGGTAAAGCAGATCCAGGCAGGTCAAGTGCCGGATATTGCGCAGCGGATCGCGCTGGTCTGGAAAGGAGGCTGGACGGAGGTTAGGCTCAGATGCATTAGGTACAGAGAAGAAGTCTATACTAAGATGTGATCGAAGGAAGTGGCCAATACGTCAACGGACAAGTGGAAGTTGGTAAACTGGAAACTTTCAGACGTGGTTTCGTTCTCTGAGTGCTGAGACGGGTCAAGACCGTTTTCCGTTCATACCGCCTTAAGACGGGTTCGGCCATGATGCATTGTCGGTTCTGTGTTGGCATTGTAGTTACCTGGCAACATACGCCCTATTCTTCGTAAGAAATGCGCTTCGGCACAGCATGCTCGATTGGTGGTAAGAAGCAAGAAAAATGCTGCAAGACAGCAAAAGAGTTGGACGAACAGGGAATCGAACCCTGGACCACTCACATGCTAAGCGAGTATTATACCACTAAACCATTCGCCCCACCGTGCCAGCTGTTCTGAAAAATCTGGAATATTATACTTTATTCATCCCGCGGTGCTAGTTCTTGACCATCTTTTTCAAAGTTCTATCTATCCCCTATTATTATGCGAGCTGTCCTGTCGTGCGCTTGACCTGATCGTAGAAAGTTTCTCATTGGGAGCGTGGTTCGGTTAATTAGATACTAACGTCGCTGGTCTTGCGTAAAGACCCGAGCCATTTTCTGTGTGTCCTCTCAACCCGCCCGGTGACAAGACCAATTTCATGCCCGCGTCAACCTCATGACTGTCACGTCAAATGGCTCTGGTTCTCTTCCAATTGTCTCCTTCAAATGATCGGTCACGATAGCAGTCTCACCTGCTCTTATCGCGTCCCAAGCCGTCGCCCAGGTTCTCGCTTTCTCCTGCGATCCGAACCGAGACACCACCTGGGGTAGCTTGACGTATTCGTCAACGTCGATCTGACGAATATGAACATCCTTCCCCGCGGCTTGGCTCAGAACCTTCACAGTTTCCTCCAGTGACCAGACCCGTGAGCCTGTGAGAAGTATTTTCTTGTTGACGTAGGCGAACTGATCGGGGTCCCATGAGTAGTTGGCGATGAGCCGCGCCGTCGCCTCGCCCAGCTCGTCGCGCTTGACCCATGCAACACCCGGCCCGGAACCATCGTGCGGCATAAGAATCTCGTCAGCCGGTGCATTTATGTCGAAGAATGAAGTGTAGATTGGGTAGGATTCTGAATACAGGCCTTCGCGAACGGAGGTAAATGTGAAGCTTGGGTCTGAGTTAGCCGCTTCAGTGAGGTGTCGTTCTGAGTCGAGATGAGCTTGCATGACCTCTGCTAAAGAAGAGTCCTGATAGTCGCCTGCGAAGCCAAGGGAACTGTAGAAGATGTGTTTAACCCCGGCCCGGCGCGCCGCGTCTATGGCTGGTAGTTGTACCTGGTTGTCTTGTGAGACAGCAGTTCACTCAATAGGCGTGGTAAAAACTCACCTTCCTACGATAGTCATGAACATGACTAGGGTACGAGATGAGGAAGAGAACCTCAACGCCCGAGAATGCAGCTTCCAGATCGGAGGGACTTGACTCGTATGAGGCTTTCCGCGCTCTGACGCCGTGTTCAAGGTGGTCTTGGGGCACTTTCTCCGGGAATCTGTTGATGAGGATGATCAGATCGCTGGGCAGCAACTTGCGCAGATACTCGTAGGTGCTCCCACCGAGGCCACCCGAGCCCGGGAAGATGCCGATAGATTTCATTGTAAGAGGAGAACTGTGGAGCAAGTGATCGGATGAATGATGTGATGAATCCGACTAAGATAGTGTTGATTAATTTGGGCAGTTTGTCTGCGTCGAGGCTCTTCCTGTGATGTACGTGGTAAGATGAGATGAGACGGGAAACATCAACATGGTTGACGCGCATAATCACATCACGACTTGGACCCGTGGCCCTATTGACATCCACATTACGTCACCGCGTCACCATTCACGGATGCTATCAGGCATGATCCCTTGCACCACAAATTAGTAAGGCGAGATCACACGTTTTACCTCCGACTCGTCAATCTCAGGCTGATTCCTGGGCCGTGGATTCAAGTCGCCGATCACCGGCGTTCCTGCGTTTCGGCCCCGTGGGGATTGATCGGCGCTTAGGGCGGTTTGTTGACAGGTATATTTCAAGTTGCTCTCTTCTTTCGCTCAAAAGCCTTCGAACATTCTAGACATATCCAGCTTTATCCCCACAGAGTAGTAGCGCCCATCTTGGCACCATCTTCGAGCAGCAAGAAGCTGCTAGCCACAATCTTCCCGTTTTTCCCACGGGCTTCTGTGACGAGCCCAATATCAATGCTCTTGAAACTTTGACTGGTAAGGGAAGGAAGATCGTTACCCCCAGAGTTTCCTCTTGAGACCTGATCTCCTCGCAGGGTAACCAGCCCGCCATCAGTGACGTTTGTCGGGTGGCCAGGGCGGTTATAGGCGACGATGTTGCGCTCGAGGACGCCAGTTGCGTTGACGCTACGGAAGCCAACGGCACCATTCCAAACGGAAGTGTTCTCCTCAAACAAGAAGTCGCCGGTTTGGGAGTTATAGGTGAAGCCGTTCGCCTGATTGCCGAATGCGATGCAGTTAATGATTTCGCGACCGGCAGGGAGAATGTCGCCGTCAATGCCGCCGCCGAGCCTGAAGCCATTTCCGTTGCCGGTGCAGTCGAGAAGATGCTAAACTTTCAGGCCAGTCATGAGTTTCTCAACGTAGGCGGGCATCGATTACCTAGCGGCTGTACTCATTGCTCCAAGCAATGCTGTCCTTGACGACCAACTTGGAGTCAAACTCCCTGAAAGCCGTGAGAAAGACGAAGTATCAACTGCGTTAAGAGCTCGACATACCAGAAACCCAGCCCATCGTCAGAGTTATCTCAAAATCTGGAGCTTGTAATTACATTACCTTCTGCCTAACCCTCCTGAGGAAAATCGAACCCTTCAGACTTACATCGCAATTGTGCCTTGTCTCTGAGCTTCCTGACGACAGCTTCTGCATCAGAGGTTATGCTGAAAAGCATTCTTGACTCGTGCGTGCGCACCCCGATCCTGAGATATCTACTGAAGCCAGCAGACTGCGGAATCCCCGCGACGTCAACCGGACCCCACGATTTAAGCGTTACAACGTGGTTTTGAAGCACGTGTCGATCTCGAGAAGGGCCAATCTCATCCTGATTCACGCAGAAACGTCAAAAGGACACCCTACCCATGTCCCAGCGTCAATGCACTGCAACTAGTTGTCGGGTTCTAATTGCTCGAGTCGTTACGAGTGGTCAACCATTCCAAAAGCCCGGGCGCTATGCACTCACGAAGGGCCCTTTCCAGAAGGTGAGAAGCCGGATCGTCCCGTTGAACCCTGAAATCTTTCTACTGAAAACTTGCTCCTCCTGAGGTACAGGCCGGCGACGTGAGCGAGGAAGACGAGCGAAATGAGCCCGTCTCATATTGAAGGCCGTCTGCATCCTAGCTGGCCATGATCCGTCTGCCGATCGTACAGACATTTGGCAACCAATTGTGAAAATACCGACTTGGCAGCATCGGCGAGACTCCAGCGCCAAGCGATCCCACAGCCCTGGGTTCATTACCCCCAGAGACTGAACGGCTTAGGGTCTCGAGTAGCGAGAGTAAGACCGATGCATCAACCTGGTATGACCCTTCGCTCTACCTCCACAGACTTTCAGCAGGCACCGCGTCGAATCCTCATTCCGGGTTCTTAGTCTGTCAGACTTATATGTGAGATCTCGCCCTCAACCTCACAGGAAAAAAGGGTCAAAATGCGGGGGAGACATTGGCCTGGCCCTGAGTCGACGTGGGTCCGCGCTATATCCAAGACGCGTGTTCGTCCCGGCAGCTCAGAATCGAAGGGGGGGGTGCCGGCGCGGCCTGTCTAACGTCAAATAGGATGGCCTGGCATGCCATCTGCAGACACGACTGTCGGAACTTGCGAGCCGCACCACGCGACAGCTGGCCAGTCAGATAGATTAATTCTTGCCGCAACCGAGGGGACACCGGCGTAATAAGCTTTCACTAAAAAGGCCTCCGTCTCCAAAACTGGAAGCACTGGTTCACAGCAGGCTTGGCATCTTAAAGACTGCCCGCCCAGCTTTCAGAGTCGCGGAGATGTGCTCGCTATCGTCATGAGCGGAACTGGCGGCCGAGAGATTCAACGACTTGTTCAGCACGTGTGATGGGAGGATGGTTCGGCTACTCCTTCCACCGCGATTCGGCTCGCAGTTTACACCCTTGCTGGCCGCGGAGGCTTTCATCGCGCTCAGCGTTATCTATCTGCTTCGATATACCGGCCACATCTCACCGTTCACGTCCGTGTCCTTCAGCTTCAGGACATCGACGACATCAGGACTCAACCTGGATGCGATCAACACGACAGCGCAGTACTTTGTCGACTATCCTCTGAAGCCCCCTTACAAGAACATCTTTGGAGAGCTCGGCGAACGTACCAAAATACTGCGTTCTTGGATCGAGGCGTTGGAGGAAGAGACCCCTAAGGGACGGCGGCTTGTGGGGGCCGAAAAGGACTTCTTAACCGAGCAAGTCGAACGAGTCGCCGTATCCCTGTACCCTTACCTCCAATCTCCGCCGAGAGACCCTCACAGCCAGTCATCCTTCGCGGATCTCCGGCGAAGCTTTCAGAGTGCGAAGACCCCTGTTCGAAAGACCCAGCGAGTCGTCGAGGGCACCGAGGGCGTTGAGAGCGGCCAGACCGGCGGCGCAGCCGAAGCAGAAGCAGCCGCGGACGCTCTCACCAATAAGCGACCGGGCGACGGCTTCACCGAGCCGAGAAATGCGGGCATCGTCATCCCCACCGGTTCAGACACGCTGCGGTTCGCGTGCCACTTGGTTGCGTCGCTGACGCGTGTGCATCGAACCACTTTACCGATTCAGATCGTCTACGCAGGCGAGGAAGACTTGCCAGAGGAAGATCGAGATTCACTCGTCCAGGCCGCCGGCAAGCGCGATGATGGGCACATCGAGTTCTTGGACATCTTGACGGTGTTCAATGATACGACTCTCAGATTGGCCGAGGGGCGATGGGCGATCAAACCGTTCGCGGCGCTCGGCAGCCGGTTTGAAGAGGTGATTTTGCTGGATGCCGACGTGGTCCTCTTCCAACCTCCTGAGCGGCTCCTGCAACAACGAGGCTACCGCGACAAGGGCGCGTTGCTCTTCCACGACCGGCTGCTTTGGAAGGGACGATTTCCCGAGCGGCACGAATGGTACCACGAGACGATAAAGCACCCGAGCAGAGAGATGCAAAAGTCGCTGGTTTGGACCGAGAGGTTTGCCGAGGAAGGAGACTCTGGCATCGTCGTGCTCAACAAGGGGCGGTTGGACGTCCTGCTTGGTCTCATGCACACGGCCTGGCAGAATACCTACGAAGTAAGGAACGCTTGGACTTACCGAATCGCACACGGCGACAAGGAGACGTGGTGGATGGGGCTCGAAATCACCGGGTCGACGTACTCTTTCTCGCGGCATTACGGTGGCATGGTGGGCTGGAGGTATCCCATGCGAGGGGTCCAGACGGACATGACACAGGTGTGCAGCTTCGCGATTGCGCATGTGGACGAGGAGGACACACTTCTGTGGTATAACGGTGGGCTATTGAAGAACAAGATGGGCAACGCGACTGAGTACGAGGTGCCGACGCACTGGATGATAGACCAGCAATGGGTCAAGGGTGCCAAGAAGAAGGACATGAGTTGCATGGTTGGTACATATCCTCGGGAGCTGCTGGACCATGAGAAGAATGTGTTAGCGAAGAGTATAGAGGCAGCTCAGGATGTGGATGTCCTCCTCGAGCTTGTGTAGAAATTAGAGATTCCCTTTCGGTTTTCTTTCAGTCGACTATTGTTGAATAATACGGGAAGTTCCGTAGCTATGATAAGGATACAGGAAGTTCCTTAGTTATGCTATATATATATAAGACGTAGAATCCCCTTACCTAAAACTACGGGGAAGGACCTAATAATAATATTAATATATTATATACCATAAATGGGCCTACTAAATCTATTAATTAATAATCTAAATAACATAATTACTAATTAAAGCTATTACTAATTAGTAGCTTATTCATAGACCTATTCTAGATATAGATAATTATTTATATTAATATTAATACTTCTATTACTATTTATTACTACTTCTAACCTATTTTTATTAAATTAATTAAAGTTAAAGCTATTGGAATATTAACTCTACCTAAATTATTAATAGTTATTTTAAATAGTTAAGAGGATTAGCCTTATAGTAGTAATAAACTAAATCTATCTTAGTTTTATATAATATATAGGATTATATCCTTCCTAAGCTATTTAAATAAAAGCTATAATAGGATTATATATAAGAACTAATAATTAATAAACCTACCCCTTTAATCTTCTATAAGAAGATAGATCTAGTAGTATTAATAGCTTTATCCTTAGTAATATAAGGATTAGAATAAACCTCTATTATATAGGGATTAGGATAAATAAGAACTCTAAGTATATCTCTATTAATATATAAAAAGGCTATATTAATCCTAGACCTCTTGAGCAAAGATTAAAAAGAGCTTAATAGCTTCTTTATATTATAGGAGTTTTAATATAAGGAGTATATAACTTAAAAGAAATAAAACTCTAAAGTGGGAAAAAAGATCTAATTAATAATCAAGTTAATCTATATTAAAATATTATTTAAAGTAGAAAATAATCTTCTTATATAAATTAATACGATTAAGAAGTAATTTATAATAATTAACATTTAAGAAACTAACTAAATAGTTATTAATTAATTAATTATATAAATAAGTAGAAACCTAAGAGATTACTAATATAAATAACTTAAAGAAGTAGTATTAGAAATAGGAGGATAATATTTATAAATTATAGGAATACTCCCCTAATATATTTACTACCTACCTATAGTTTAATCACTTTATTAGAACTCTTATATATATACTTTTTAAAAATATAAGCTCTAATATATATAATATATATATAGGATTAATTAGAGAAAGAATTAATTAGCCTTAAGAAAGTTATATATAATATAAGGAAGTAGATTAATAGACTTTTAATATTAATAGAGAAAAGTCCCTTAAAGAAAAAGAAAGATATTATAAGAAGAATGTTCTTAATATCCTCCCTATTATTACTAAGTAAGCCTTAAAAATAGTAGGGAGATAATAGTAAGAAGAAAAACCCTAAGAAGAGGATTAGAGAGGAGGCTAGAGACTTAGAATATGTAACGAGTATAGCTAAAGGCCTAAACCAGGAAAGGCTAGAATGCTGAAACGTAGATATCCGTTGTTATATTAGACTATTGCTTAACCTTCTAAGTTTTCTACTTGCAGAGTTTTCTCCAAGGTATATTTATTCGCCCCTAACTCGCTAATATTTTGCTAATAGCATAGCTCTACATCCTATACCCGCTATTATTCCTTATAATTACCCCCCCTTCTAAAGCCTTGATCCCTAAGGCGTACTAGTAGGGTAATATGGCTCTATATTACTAACTATAGGGCGATAGTTTAGCGCCTTTATTATATTATTTACTATTACTCCTTCCTACGCTAGATTTAAGCTATTATAGCGAATAACGTATTTTATTTTCTAGCGGTTTATATATTTTTAGATTTTAGGTATCGCTATTGTTTTTTAATTAGTTACTAATAGTTATATAACTATTTAGTAGTATATAGCTAGTAATTATGTAGCCTTATTACCTAGTAATACTAATTATAAAAGGGCGTCTACTTTTCGAGGTCTCTAACCTAGCTAGATTTTTCCCCCTTTAGTATCTCTTTTTTAACTTAATAGCCTTCGTTATTTTTCTCTTCGTTATCTATTCCGCGAGCTTTTGCTATAATTATTAATTTTCCTTATTCTTCCTTTTCTAGTTTATCTCTTTTATTATTATTTCGCTAATCGTTCTCTACTATATCTTATATTATATATATAGGCGCGATTCTCGCTAAATACCTATATAATCCCGAAATCCTCTCTAGTAACCTCACTAGTAATACTAATAGTAGCTATCCCTATCTCAGCTATCTCTATAAGATATATTAAGATATTATTAACCTTCGCTATATATATAGCGAATATATGTAGAAGTATATCTATTATAACTTCGATAAGAAGAAATATATTACTATAAGTCTCTGCTAGTTTACTACTAGGCCGCTATCTACTAATACCTAGTAGGTTCCCTAGGAGCTTTAGGGCGTAGCCTAGATAACCTAGAATATATTCTACTAGATCTAAATTTAGGAATAAGAGGGTATTTTAACCCCTCTTTATTCTTATTATATTCTCACTTCCCTCGCTAATTATTTAATAGTATAGAAATATATTACTAAGCTTATTTATAATCCTACTACTAGTAGTAATAGCTATAATATAGAGCAGCTCTAACTCCAGGAGCTCGCTTCTATCTATAAGCACCTCGCCCTTGATATCTTAGTTTATATAAGCTATTACTCGCTGCTCCCTCGCTAATTATATCCTACTAATAACTAGTTCTAGGTTAGTACCCTTTATAATAGTATTAATATCCTTTCGCGCCTAAATACCGCCTAGCTGCTATATATTTATAATAATAATCCCGCTATATACCTCTATAATGAGATCGATCGTCTAGTTAATAACCCTTTGATAAAACTAGTCCCTAAGCGCCTTTATAAGTATAATATTAACTCCTTTCCTAAGTTTAGTAAGTCGCTTTAAGATAACCTCCTTAAGTATACCTCTAATAATATTCGCTCTTATTTTATCGCTATTACTAGTACTCGCCCTATCTCCTGCACCTTATATCTCTATACTCCTACTAAATATAGCTAAGAAGATAGTAATAATTTAGTAAAAAAGGCTAGAAGGGCTAAGAAGACTAAGGTTATTATTACTATCTCTAATAATAGCTCTAGTAATAAGTTAGGTAGCGAGGTAGGTAGTAGCTCTAGTAGCGAGTCGGGTAGTGACTCGGGTAGTAAGTCTAGTAGTAAGTTAGTAGGTAGTTAGTCTGCAGGTAATAATAATAGGGATGCTAGTAACGCTAGCCTAGCGACTAGTCGCTATAATACTACTCGTGGTTATAGTAGTCGGGGCGCTCGTACCTATAGTCGTAGTTAGAAGTGAATAACTAGTTGTATAGTTAGCTCTCTCCCTTTTCCTTATAGGATAATACCCCTCTTTTCGCTATAATATTAGTAATAATTCGCCACTTAATATAATTAATATTCTACTTCTTAATTTAGCTTCTATTTTATAGTCTCGTGATTTATAATTAGCAACTTATCGCTATAACCTCGCAACTAGTTATCCTACTTCTTATAAGACCTCCTATACTATCTATTAAACTTATAAATAGCTTCTTGCGTATTTGCTAAGTTCTCTATAGGCTCCTATATATTATATTCTATAAGCTATCCTACCTATTTAACTAGATATTATATATTATTACTAATACCTTGCTATATAATAATCTCTTCTACCTCCTATTCCTCTAGCTTACCCTTAAGCTCTAGGTATATAGGCGAACCTTCGCTACTTGCTTAGTAGTTATCCTATAGTTTTAATAAGGTAATAGAGAATATATTATATATCCATTAGTACTATAGTAGTAGATAGACCCTATATGCTTATATACTAACTAGTTCTATAATAGCTACCTATATAAACCTAGATACTAGTTTCTTATTCTTAAACTAGAAGTTCTTTATTAATAGCCCGATAACCTATCCCTAATAATAGGTCTAATCCTTATGCCTTATGTTATAATACTTAGCTTATGCTTTAGTAGCCTTCTGCTACTATTCCTAGGCCTTCTTGCAGAGTCTTGAAATATATTTAATTTGCTCCCTTACGCCCTATACTCTAACCCTATTCGCAGGAGCTACGTATTCTACGCAACGTAGGTAGTAACTATATATAGCCTCTATTAGCGAGTAGCTAGTAGTACTATAGCGACTATTATTATATATAAACTCCGCCTCGGGCAGCTAGACTACCTATTCTTATAGCAAGTCGCTAGTATATACTTATAGATACTTTTCTAATATCTAGTATACCCTTTCTAACTACTTATTAGTCTAGGGATAGTATATAGTAGAGAGGCGGCGCTTAATAGCCCTCTCTCTTATAAACTCTTCCCAAAATTAGCTAGTTAGGAGCTTATCTTAGTTACTAACGATACCCTCTAGAGTACTAAAACGGTATTTAACCCGTTCGTAGATAATCCGCGCTAACTTAGCAGCTATTAGCCGCTTCGTCATTAGGATAAATATAGCGAACTTAGTTATTTAGCATATAATAACGAGAACTATATCATATTCTCCGCCTATATACCGAGAGATCGCTAGCAATCTAGTAATAAAGTCTATGCTTATTTCCTAGAATAGGTATAAGGTAAAGGTAGTAGTTATAACTTTCTATAAGGCTTATGCCTCGGAACGCAGTTCCCCTAGCATATATAGCACCTTATAATATAATTATATATATCTGCAGCTAAGTTTAGCTAATAGAAGTTCCTTAAGATCAACTCAGTAGTCTTATTTACCCCTATATAACCCGCCCTGCGGTTATTATAGTATTAGCAAAGGATCTCTAGCCTTAGAGACCCTTCTTATAATATCTCTAGCTATCCCTTATAGAATAGGGTTCCCTAGCTATTAATTATATAGCCCCTATAATCGCTAGCTAGTCTACGCACCCTCTCTAATTATATCTAGTAATATAAGTTATTAGCTTGCAGTCTGCAGATAAGATTCTCTATTACTTTAGAGAGTTGCTAACTATCTGCTATTTCACTTGTTATAAGCTCCCTTATAACCTAGCGTGAGATATATTACTATATTATAGTAACCCTAGCTCTAAGCGAGTCCTCTTAGTTAATAACCTTTCGCTAAGCGTTCTCTATATCACCCCTTGCTCTTTAGCATTAGGTTATTATAGCTACTATAGTTATAGTAATATTAGCGCGCTATAGAGTATAACGCCGACTAGAGACCGAGGCGTCTCTACCCCTAGAGCTATCTATCTAGAAGGAGCACCTTATGCTAGCCCTTATAGTATTAATAAATACTTTTGAGGTCTCTATACTACCTTATAGTATAGTAATACTTATCCGAAGGTCTATTAGTAGTTTACTAATAAGCCTTAGCTTCTTCGCTAGGGTTAGGAGTATATTATTATACTTCACCTCCCCCTCTATATAATCTAGCCTCCTAGATAGACTATTTGCTAGGTTTATAACCCCGACTTATGCTCTAGGTTGAAGTTAAATGCTAAGAGTTTATATAACTACTTAGTAAGCCTTCCCCGAAGATCCCGCATAGGCGTACTAATAACTCACTTTAGCACCTAGTAATCTATTAGAACTATAAACTTCTTCGATATATCCTAAAGGTAATAAGCCTAATAGTTTAAACTCTTAACTATAGCGAGAAGTTCCTATTAACCTGCTCCCTAATATTACTCTATATTACTAAGCTTCTATAAATAATAGGTAACTAATCGCTATTAACTATCGATATGCTATAATAAGATACTAGATATAGCTTTCGTAGAAGTATCTATCTCAACCCTTATCTCACGGGTTAGGTCCTAGTATTAGAGAATAGTCGCTAAGCAGAAGGCAGCTTAAAGCTGCTCGAAAGCCTATTAAGCCTCTTCTAGCTAGTAAAACTCGCCCCCTTTCTTACTATTCTCGCTGCCCTTTAGTAGGGATATTATTAGGGCTATAATACCTAAATATCCTGCAATAAACTTATAATAGAAGTTATAGAATCTAAGGAAGACCTAGATATCTCGGTATATCTTTAGCAGCTTCTATTCAGTAATAGCTCAGATGCGAGTTTAGTCTATTAATATACCCTCAGGCGTAATAATATATCCTAGGAACTCTACCCGCTATTAGTAAAACCTATACTTATTAAGCTTAGTATAGAGCTCCTACTAGCGAAGCCTATAGAGCACTTAGAGAAAGTCTTTTATATACTACTCTCTTATCTTAGAGTAGACTATAATATTATCTATAGGTAATGCAATAAGTATCTAGCAGCTTAGCGAGCGCTTAGTAAATATATACCTAGAATATAGCTAGGGCGTTCGTAAGTCTAAATAGTATAATAATATATTTAAAGTGCTTATAACGCATCCTAAACGCTATTTTCTAGTAATCCTCCGGCTTAATATGAATATAGTAGTATATATCTTGAATAATAATTTTCAAGATCTATTTCGCTCCCCGTAGCCTATCTAATAGTTTATTAATAAGAGGGAGTAGATATTACAGGCTACGCCATAGCTAGCGTCTAGGCGGTGCTATAGACCCTAAGAATTCTGCCCTTAATAACCGCTCTCGCTTAATATTTGCCCTATATCCGCTTTTCTATTATATAGGGAACTTCCTAGAAAACTTCCCTTCCTTAGCTTAGATTACTATAATTAAGGCACTCTTAAGTTAAATAAACCCGGGCTAGCCCCTTATATATCTAAGCTCTCTCTCTCTATACCCGCCTCGCTAGTTATATAGCGCAAAAGATAGCAGGTAGGACATAGAACTAGCTATGCTTATAGTAGCTAGTCTAGAAGTACTACTAATAGGTAAGGAAGCGTTTAAAGCAATTTATATAGTAATTAATAAGCTTAGCAACTAGCTTAATAGCCTGATAACTATATAGCAGCCTAATAACAAACCGACCGCAGAGCTCTAGCGAGATATAGCAGGTAGCTACGCCCTAGTATTACTAATACTATCCCTATAGCTAGAGACCACCTAGGAAGCAAGAGACGCTTAGTAATTAAAACCCCTTCCTAACCCCCCTAAGTTCAGAGGAAACTATAATAAGTACGCTATATAGATATAATAGATATATAATAAAGTCAGGATAGACCAGGACTTCTACCTAAGTAATTAGGAAGCCTAGTATCTTATTAACTCCTGCCTAGAACCTAAAGTATAGCTAGTAGTTATAGCTTTCTATAGCTTAGGGGGTAGCAATAGCTTATTCGAGCTAGATGCCTTCTTAGTATACCTAGACTATACCTATAGTAACCCTAATATTATAAGCAAGGCTCTTAGAAGACTCTTAGAGCTTTAAATAAAGTATAATAAAGCTTTTACCTTATTACTACCCTACTTCGAATATGCTATTATAGAGGTAGGTAGCGTAATATAGCTAGATAGCATCCAGATCGACTACCTATATAGGGCACTATCTTATAAGCTCCTCGACTATCTAGTTAACTACCCTACCCCCTATAAGTATACTAAATATGTTAGTCTTATATAAGATATTATATAGAAGCTAGAGGGATTATATCGCATTCCTAATGCTTTATACTAGCTTATAACTTTCAAATTAAGAGTATTACCCGCTGGAGTAGATATAGATAGGGATACTAAGATAATAGAGTTAATACGCGCCTCGCGCGAAGGCTTAGGCAAAGGTCCTAATAAAGAAATATACTATTATTTTAAGTATAACTAGATTAGTTATTTATAAAGGGATTACTAGAAAGCTAAGAAGTCGAAGGATAATCCTAGAGTAGTAAAAGCTATTAAAGAAATAATATATTTAGACTTAGGAGAGGTTAAAGGTGAAGAGGACCTTTCTAACTCGGGAAATAAATAACCTTAGTATAAAATCGGGTATTAGGGATAATAGAGGAAGAGCAGGCTAGTTAGGAATAGTTCTAATTAGAATATAATATAAGCAGGCCTTTTATAATATTAATAGTTAGAGTTAATAAAGGTACTCCTATTAACGCTTTAATAGACTATAGATATAATATCTATATAGTAGTAGACTACTAGTACGCCTACTGCCTCCGTTTACTATATATCAACTACTAAGCATAGCAATTGCGAGGCTTTGCTAATAACTCGGCTTAAGCTATAGCAAAAGGCGTAGCTATATTATACCTCGAGATTAGTAGCTATATATAGTAACTCTTCGCTTATATAATAAAAGGACTAGATACTAACCTCTTCTTAAGGAAGCTATAAATAGAATAAAACTATATTATTTATAATATAGCAAAGAAGCGGGTATACTATAGGAAGGCAGGGGTTATTATTACCCTTTAAGGATAAGAAGAACCTTAGAGAGTAAGGGAGATCTGGGAAGCCTGCTAACTTAACGCTACCTTATTCGCAGCGATCTACTAGAGGGTTAGTAAGAGTTAGCTATCTAGGTTAGAAGCGGGAATATAGGTAGTAAGCCTAAGGGATATTAAAAAAGCGCTCGAAGTAAGGAAACCAGAAGACTATTTAGCAAAACTACTATAATATATTTATAATAAATTTGCAGAGCCTTTCGAGCTAGCTAAGTTATACCCCCTACCCCTAAGTCGTCCTAGTATAGATCACGAAATCCACCTCGAGCGCAATACCTCTAGCTAAGAGGCGCCCTTACCCTAGGGACCCCTCTATAGCATATTAAGAGAAGAGTTATTAGTATTGAAAAAGATGCTTATAGACCTGCTTAATAAGGGCTTTATTTAAGTAAGCAAGTCTCTAGCTAGTATGCTTATACTTTTTATTAAAAAGCCTAGCAGAGGATTATAATTCTATTATAACTACTAAGCGTTAAATATAATTATAAAGCGAGACTACTACCCCCTACCCCTAATCTAAGAGACCCTCTAGAGGGTTAGTTTAGCAAAGTAGTATACTAAACTAGATATAGTAGCAGCCTTCTATAAGATTCGGGTAGTAGAAGGGTACTAGGAAAAGACCGCCTTTTATATATAATATAGGCTCTTTAAGTAGCTAGTCTACCTATCTGGATTAAGCGGAGCCCCTATAACGTTCTAATAATATATTAATAGCACGCTCTAAGAGTTCCTTAATAACTTTATAATAATATATATTAATAATATATTAATCTATAGTAGCAGCTCCCGAGCGGACTATAAGCAGAAGGTATATAAGGTTCTCCAGGCCCTCTAAGAGGCTAGTCTTAACTTCAACCTAGTAAAGTATAAGTTCTCTATAAAAATAGTAAAATATATAGGATTTATTCTAAAAGTAGGCGAGGGTATTACTTATAATATAGAGAAAGTGCGGGTAATTATCAAATAGGAAGCGCTTATTTTAGTAAAAGGGTTATAAAGTTTCCTAGGGTTTGCTAACTATTACTAAATATTTATATTAGAGTACTCAGGGGTTATAGAACCCCTTACCCTCCTAATAAAGAAAGGAGCGCTATTTATCTAGGGTAAGGAATAAGAAGATGCGTTCTAGGCGCTCAAATACTGCTTCTAAACTGCTCTAATACTTCGCTATTTTAACCTATAAGCCCTAACTACTATTAAGATAGACTACTCAGGGTTTGCTTTAGGGGGGGTGCTAACTTAAGAAGATATATAAGGATAGCGCTACCCTATCGCTTTCTACTCGCAGAAGCTAACCCCTGCCTAATATAACTACCTAATTTATAAAAAGGAGCTATTAGTAGTAATCGCTTATTTGAATATATAGGATACTAAGCTAAGAAGCTACTCTAGGTTTAAGGTCCTTATTAACTATAAAAGCCTCGAATACTTTATGCGAAAGCAATATTTAATAGAATACTAAAGTCGCTAGGCAGAGTAGTTATCAAGGTATAATTTCTACTTAGAATATTAACCTAGTCGCCTAGTAGCTATACCTAATATACTCTTATATTATAAATAGGACGCCCCGAAAGGATAAGAGGATAAATAAGAGAAAGGGAAGGTAATATAGATAATCCCTAACTCCGCCCTAGGTAAGGTAAGGAGGATAGCAATAATTAAAGCCCCTATTATAATAGTATTCAAGGATCTAGCCCTTTAATATATATAAAACGAAGCTTAAGCAGAAGATAACTAGTACTAAGGGGCTTATTCTATAGTAAAAAGGGGCGACTAAAGCTTCCCTCCCTAGCTAGGCCTAAAACTATAGATCGCTAAGTATAGTATTAATACCCTTAGCTAATTAATATTTAGAGACTAGATCTAGGTATTAGGGTTAATGGATAAAAGCTACCCTCGGAATATGCTTCGAATGCGGTTAATTTAGAAGTACTATAACTTAGTAATAACAAGCTACCCTAGTTAGAATAATACCCTAGCTATCCTAGCCTAGCAATACTTCTAGCTAGGGCAGTCCTCTATAGTCTGCTAGTTTATAAGAAACTATAATAGCTATAAGCGTAGAACGATTTAGTAATAAGTGAAACGCAGGCTTCTTTAACCCTTACTAGTAGTAGAATAGCTATATTATAATCTTACTATAGACTTTATTATAAACCTCCTATATATAGTGAAAACAGGGTTGAGATATCTTTAGGTAATAATTAATAGGCTTTCTAAGATAATAACCCTAGAAGGGATGCCTTTAATAGATATAGAAACATATATAGAACGCTTTATAAACTACTACTACCGATTTCACGGTATACTAAAGTTAATTATTAGTAATAGGGGTAGTAACTAGACGAGTTAGTTCTAGCGATAATTCTATACGCTTATAAAGATTAAATAACATTTAAGCACCGCCTTTTACCTATAGATAGATAGAGTAATAAAACGTTTCAATCAAGAGATCCAGGTAGTCCTGCGGATAATAGTTAACTTTGCCTAGGATAACTAGGAGGTTTACTTACCCTCTATTTAACTAGCGATTAATAGCTATAACGTAGCTACGATAGGAATAAGCTTATTCTTCTTTACCTATAGATATTATATTAACCTAGTACTAGTAGTATAGCCTGCGCTAGAGCTATTAACCTTATGCGAGTTAGTTGCTAGTAAGTTTATTAGTAAACTAAAGTTAACTATAGAGTTAGCCTAAGTAGCTATTACTATAGCCCAATAGACTATAGAATAATTAGCAAATAGTAAAAGGATACTAGTAGAATGCTATAAAATAGGTAATAAGGTCTAGCTATCGCTAGCTAACTTCTATATAGAAAGACCCTATAGGAAGTTAGACTAGCTATACCTAAAGTACGAAGTAACTAGGGTGATCTTACTAACTATAGTCGAGTTAAACGTTCTAGGCAAGGTCTATAACTAATTTCATATTAGCCTGCTATGCTATGCTATAAATAACCCCCTCCTAAGCTAAGAAGTTAATAATCCCTAACTACCTCCGATTTTTAAAGATAGAGAGAACGAATAGGAAGTTAAGTCTATTCTAGCTGCGCGCTAGAAGTATATAAGTAAAGGCAGGTGTTATAAGTTATTAATTAAATAGATAGGGTATAGTTAGCCTATCTAGGAGCCCTTATAATTACTCTAAGATAACTAGGTAGTAGATAAGTATAAAGAAAAGTATAGCCTAATAGATAAGAATAATAATAACCCCTAGTATATTATATTATAAGCTAAGTAGTAGTTAATAAGCAGGGGTAGGATAGAGGGATAGTAGCTAGGTAATTTATAATTAGAAGAGTAAATAGAAATAGGAAGCTTTATTATAACTTAAGGCTATAAAGAGGTAGAATAAGACCTAAGCAGGCTTTAGGCAGGCGGAAAGCAGGCGGATAGTAGGCAAGTAGAAACTATAGACCTAGGAAGATAACCCCTTACTCCTCCTGCTCTTTATAAGTAGTAGTAATAATATTAATAAGCTAAGAAAAGGGGTTAGATTATTAGGAATAAAAGAAAAGGTAGGAATAGGATAAACCTTATAAAGGATTTTAGCTATATCTAGATAAGCCTAGGCGAGGTAATATAGCTATACTTTATTAAGTTTAACTAGGAGGGAAAGTAAGGTAATAGTAATAATAGAGGTACTAAGGATAGGAGTAGCTAGAGAACTAATAGAGGGTATAGGGGAGGCATCCGATTTAATAGCAGCCTTAGTAGCACGCTTTATAATAGCATAGGCATAGACCTCGTAGTTCTAAATAGAAGTAGTATAAAGGAGTTCTATATAAGCCTCGATTTATATAGGGAGCTATAACTATTAGTAATAACCCTAAAATATAGGAATAGCAGAGTCTTACTAAGGTCCTCTTATTAAGGCTATAATAAGTAAGGCAGTCTTAGCTAAGAGAAGCGAACTCCTCCTAGTAGCAAACTATACTAGGGTTGCTCTAGTAGAATATTAGCTCTATAGAGAAGGAATAATAGGGAAGCAATACCTATATTAATATAAGTAGACTTAATAGCCTTATTAGAATAGTAGATATAATAGATAATATTACTTATAATATAGTTAGTTTTATAATAGTTAAAGGGCGATAAGAGAGCATACCTCGCTTAATAATATTATAGCAAGCTATAATATTACTAGGCTTCTTAGCCTTAGCTATAGCAGATATATACTTTAGGCAAGGGACCTTATAAAGAGGTCCCTAGGTCTTATCCTAAGGGATACTACTAAAGATAAGCTAGTATAGATAGGGATCTTAGTAGAATATTAAAAGAACGCTAAATGAGTAGGAATTAATATACTATAAGGGGCTCCTAAGCGATAGGATATATTAGGAGGGGGCGGTCGAGGTATTCGCATAGCTCCTAGCTAGCTAGGATATAGAGGGGATTATCTATGAGATCGAAGTTATTAGGAGCGGTCTCCTTATAATTAGAGAGGCTAGTAGAAGTAGAGCAGTTAGAAGGCGGGCCCTTAATAGGAAGAGGAGACTCTATCTCCTTATTAGAGTTAGGGAGGGGCTACGCAGGGTTAATTATAATAAAACTATAGGAAAAGAGCGGGTAGTAACTTATAGGGGGTGCTATTATAGAAGCAAGGGAAATTAGATTAATTAGATCTATATAAGTTAGTAATTAATAGGGGTTCAGATATAACGAACTTATATTAACGCTAACTAAGAGTACGCTAAAAACGCTACTAAAATAATAACTTATTAGCTAAAATAACGTTATAATTAATCGATTAACTCACGCTAGTATAAGTTAATAGGAGGAAGAAGAAAAAGATAAAGCAAACTAGGGGTGCGAAAAATTATATTATTATAATTATTTGCTTATAGAGCGTAGAGCAGCTAGCAGCCCGGATTAATATCGCTCTAGACTAGCCCTTAGCCCGTGCTTAAACCCGCTACTTATATAAGGGCTAGGAGGAGGGGGGGGGGGGGGGGTATATATTATAGGCTATGCTATAGCTAGCGTCTAGGCGGTGCTATAGACCCTAAGAATTCTGCTTTTAATAACTGCTCTCGCTTAACGTTCGCCCTATATCCGCTTTTCTATTGCATGGGGAACTTCCTAGAAAAGTTCCCTTCCTTAGCTTAGATTACTATAATTAAGGCACCCCTAAGTTGAACAAACCCGGGCTAGCCCCTCACAGTAGATATTAGTTCTTTATTACCTTATTAAGGCCTCGATAATCTATATAAAGGTATAGGGACCTATCTTTCTTAGGTATAAAAAGGATAGGGGCGCCTACCTCGCTAGTTGAGGATTAGATCCGCCCTATTACTTAGTTATTAGCAATATATTAGCGAAGATCTTCTAACTAATACTTATTTAATAGGTAGATAGGCCTATATAGGGGTTTCTTCCCTTCGATTAAATCGATAGTATATTCTATACCCTCTAGGACTAGGTACTGCTTTACTAACTATTTATTAAACGTTACCTATTCACTAGATAGTTCTAGTAGTAACTCTATATTACCCTCTAGGGTATCTTCTTCTTCTAGAGCCCCTATTAGCAGCTTATAGGGGGCGATATTCCCTAATATATATATAATATAAGCCTTCTAGCTATTTTTAACAATCTCTTATATAAACGCTAATAGCTTAGCAATACTAAAGCGTTTATATTCCTAGGTATTTATCCGGGTATTAATTATAATACCCTCTCTTCCTATAGAGTATTATAATAGGAGAAGGTCTCTTGCTCCCTTAGGTTAGGGGGCTTTAGTAAAGAGTTGCTATATCTTCCTCGCTTCTCCTCCTAAGTTAATAAGGAAGAATATCAACTAGTATATATTCTAGCCTATTATAAATAACCTATTAAACCTTTTTAATATAGGGGTAATAGCTACTATAGGTTATAGTTATAAGGATTTAGCTAGTTAACTGCTAATAATATCGACCTAGGAATAGGAATCTATATCTACTACTACTTCTTATTTAGCAATATTCCGGAGAACGATTACCTATCCCTTTATAATAGCTCCTTTTAGGAGAATATCTAGTTCTAATTTAGGCGTAGGGGTTATTAATATAATCCCCTAGCTTACTTATTTTCTAATAAATCGAGTTCTTTAACTCTTAAGGATTAGATTATATTAATTCTCGCCTTCTTAGTAAGTACTTAGTATCCTATTAGCGTTTTATTTGCACTTTATCTCGCATATTTATCTAGGTAGTCTGCCCTCTTATACCCCTTTTGCTTATAGCTAAAGTATACTATATAATTAGATATTATAAGTTATATACTAGGGCTAGATATAGACCCGTTCTAGTCGGATCCCTATATTATGCTACTAACCTATTAATAAGGTATTAGGCTCTATAAACCCCGCGCTATCTTCTAGAAAGAACCCTGCTAGCCTATCTTTTAACCTAACCTTACTATTAGGGGCCCCCTTAGGTTATACTCTTCCCCTGCATGCTATTTCTTACTTTCGCTTTATAGAGGTTTGCTACTCTATTAGTAATATATCTCCTATAAGTATTCAGCTACTATAGCTATATCTCTTAGCCTCTATATCTTAACTTTCTATTATTTAAGTTCCCTATATAGGAATAGGGCTAATTAGAAGTATAGCATATAAGCCTTAGCCTTACTATCTTCTATACTAACTATACCTAAGTCCTAATATATTGCTAACTATTTAGCAAAGAACTATATTAGTAACTATATCTCCTTCTACCTTATTATATCTAGCTTCTCGCAATACCTTCGCTCTTAAAGCTCGGGGTTAATATAGTATTAATAAGTAAACGCTATAAAGTTAGCCTATGCTAGGTCTCCTTCTAGCCTAGCCCTATAGTATCGCTACTAGGTCTATAGGGACGGGCTTATCTTTATAAGTACCTATTAAACCTACTACTCTTGCATACTACTAGCATATAGTTTGTTTCTATCTTTAATCACTTAGATCTAGTTACTAACCTAGTCTATAGTAAAGTCCTCGGTTATCATATAGTAGTTATATATAAGGGGCTTTTTATATTCTCCCTACGAGTATCTTAGCGCTAAGCGATTAGCAAGCTCTCGTAGTAGGGTAGCGGTTTATTCCTCGTGCTATTATTATTATAAATATATCTACTCTATAAAGCTCTCCTATTATTTCTATAGTAACCCTATAGCCTAGGCAAGGATGCTAGAGATACTAGCTTCTCAGGGTATCCCAGGCGGGATGCCCTATTAGCTACTACTTGCTATCTATTCGCCCCTTAAGGAGTAGTCTGCCTAGTCTAGCGCTACCTAGGACCTAGCCTAACCCCTCGGGGTTATTCCTCCTGCTATATTATTACTAGGGTTATCTATTCCCCTAGCATAGTATCCGTACTATATTCCCTATATCTCAGGGCTTAGCGAATAATTAATATCTCATTAGCTAAGACCCTATTAGTTATATTCTATATACTTAACCCGGAGTTTATTATAGTTAAACTCTATTGCTAAATCGTTAGTATATTATCGCTAGTTTGCTTTAGATATTCTAATTAGCACTAGTTTCTTAAATCGAGGTAGAAGCAATAGAATTATAGTAAGTATAGCTAAAGGCTTAAACTAGGAAAGGCTAGAATACTAAAATATAGATATCTATTATTATATTAAACTATTACTTAACCTTCTAAGTTTTCTACTTATAGAGTTTTCTCTAAGGTATATTTATTCGCCCCTGACTCGCCGACGTTTTGCCGATAGCGTGGCTCTGCATCCTGCACCCGCTACTGTTCCTTACAGAATATATAGCTTATAAGATATATAGCTATAAGTATAATAATTATTAGTATTTAAATAATAAGAAGGTATTAGAAGGATAGAAACCTAGTATAAAAATCTTATTAAGAGTTAAGAAGAATATTAAGATAAAACCCTTACTGAAGAAATATATTAAAAGTCTTGAGTTATAACTACCTAGTTATAAGGGGATTATTCTTGCTTTATTTACTTTAATTAAGAATATATACCTACTATAAGATTTTAGTAATCTATAGTAGAGAATTAATAATATATATTTAAGGAATAATAATAATTTTATAAGTATTACTAAGTCCTAGAAGATAACTTCACATAGATAAGAACCTAGAAAGTCCTTAGTAAGGAATATAATATTATTAATATAATAGTTACTAAGAAACTCAGGAGTAAATGACTTATCCTATAAGGAGTTATATACTATAATAACTTCTATATTAATATAGTTTCTTAATACCTACTTTATAAGAAGGGATTATAAGCTAACTATAGCCTAGGAAATAATTATCTATATAAGAGGGACTTTAAGTATATTGATAGATTATACTAATAATATAGGTAATAAGTTATTAAATTGCTAAATATAAAAGTAGTAATAGTTATAACTTAAAGGCGTAGTTATATATATTAAAAGCTATTTTTTATAAATATATACCTTTAGTATTAGAGAATAGGATATCTAGGACCTAAAGCCCTCGCTTACTTATATAAATCTATTAGAGGAGCTTATATATTATTAAATAATCGATTTAAATATCTAAAGAAAATTTATTATAATACTTATATATAATTAAAGGCGTTATAAATTATATGAAGAGTATTATAAGAATCCCTTAAATGGTGAAAACTAGGAGAATATACTATATTTAACTTTTATCTAATAAATAAGAGATATAGGGGAAATACTAGTTATCTTAGTTTTATTAATAGAGTAACTAGATTTATATAGGATTATTACTTTAATAAGTATCAATTGGTATAGATCCTTAAAGTTATTAATAAGTTTATTTTATACCTTAAAACTTAATATCTTATTAATATTAAAGTATTCAATATAATATAGAAGTTAGAAGAATATACTTAATACTTACCTTAGAGCTATATATATTGGGATTTAGTCTTAAGGTTTTAATACTTAATACCTAGGAGTAAAATGGAGGTAAAAAGTATATAATAGTAGTTATTATAATAAAAGTAAGAATAATAATTATTAACTCTAAGTTATTAGAGTAATTATAGCCTAAAATACTTAGAGCTACTATATATATATATAACTAAATACCTTTATAATTATAAGAGTAAAGGACTCCTTTTAAGGCCTTTTATAACTACTTTTAGCTATATAAGTTCTTAATACCTAAAGTCTTATATATAAGAGCTTATAGCTATAAGGCCTTTATACTTATAAAGGAGGTTTAACTTTAAGAAAGAAGACTTACGTATTTATCTCTAAGGGCGTAGATTAGGTATCCTATTAGGTATAATTTAATAAATTAATATTAAATATAGAACCTAGTATAAATTCAAATATATATTATAAGAGATATAATATATAATAAATAATAGTTTAATAATAGACTATTATAAACTATTCTTAATAACCTAAAGATAATTAACCTTAAAGAGCTTAAATAATACCTCAATTTAGCTTAAAATATAGAGGAGGAAGTTAAGCGAAGTCGATTAGAGTTAATTAATAATTCTATTAAGAATAAAATCTATAGTAAGATTGAAATACTTAGAGAGATAATATTATTAGAGGAGGAGTATAAAGTGGATAAACCTTATTTAGACTCTAGAGAGAATAATTTAGAGGATTAAATAGATATAAATTAAAATAACTTTATAATACTACTAAAGACTTTATTATTATACTTAGTAATCGAGAAGTCGCTGCTTTCCCCCCTGGGTTTGGCGGCACTCCTATTCGGGTATAGCATCCTCACTGCTTTGCACCTCTACCCCTATGCATGCTAACGAACTGCGCCTATGAATATATTGCTATAGGATAACTTCTCATATACTCTATAACTTCCCTCATCAAACTCCTAATACTACTACTTCTTAGTTATACCCTTTTCCCTTCTACCTGGAATATATTTATAAGCATCGCAAGCTAGCTACTCCTATTTCATATCCTCGATTTATTACTCCTTATTATATCCGCTATATATATTTCTAGGCGTATAACCAAACTAGATAGCCTTTTTGCCCTAATCTACTCATATTCGCTATATTTATCCAGATGCTGAATAAGGCTTTTAGCATATATCTGATGAAGATATTAATAACTCGACTTCCTAAGTAAAGCTAGTAATACTAGTTATACCCCGCTTACCTTTAGTTATAATAATATAAACGATCGCATAGTACGCCTCTTAATACTATTCGGGCAGCCTCAGTTGCTACCCCTATTCCACTATCAGCATTCCCTGCTCGCCCTATATTAAACCGATCTACTATAACTCCTATTCGGTCTGATTTGCAAAACGCGCTTCTTAGGTTTAACTTAATTAATAGCTATTATACGCATCTAGTCTTCGATGCCTTAGGCTTTCTAATAGTACGCCTTATATATGATTCGGGAACTATACCTATTAGGTATATCACCTGAGCAGAGAGTAGCATAATCTATCCGGGGATGCTTCCTTTTTAGGACTTAACGATAGCCTCTATTGCTAAGCTAGGGGTATAGCACTACGCTACTAGTTAGTAACTCCGAATTTTAGGAGGGATTGCAAAGGCAAGCTTGATTTTCAGGTTATACCTTTATTCTTAGTAATCTTATTAAGTAGGCTAGGAAATAATAAGCTAAACTTTGAGAGGGGCTGAAGAAGTAGTGAGCATAATCTCTAGTGCTATCCACAGAAGTATATAAGACTATTAGCACGCTAGCAGATATGCTGACTTTAGTCGGGTAGTATAACTCTACCTATAGTTAGTATATATATATATATATTTCAAAGAGAAGATACCTTTAACTTCTTAAGCACTACTTCTAGTCCTCTATATCTCGCCTGCCTAGTCCTCTCTCTAGCTATATCTATTAATTTAGATAATATCTATTTCTATTAACTACTAAGACTAGTAGTCTGCTAACGAGCACTAAAGGGAAGAGAACAATAGAATAGTAGCATATCCCCTCCTAGTATAGAGGAAGTTATTATATAATCTATAATTAAATCCTATATGCACTATAGAGCTATAAGCTCTAATATAAAACCTACTGCCTTTACCTCTAAAGCCTATTTAGAAATAGTTAATAACGTGCTTGCCTAGATAGATAACATTTCTTGCTATACTAATAGCGATATTAGACCGGAAACTTTATCTTTAATCCTAGTAAAAGACTCTATAGTATTAGATATAACGGTCGATATTAGGATAGCTAGGATATTAGCTACCTAGCTATTATTTATAGCGCTAATTCCTATAACTTCCCGACTCTCTATACTCACTAAAGCTTTAGCTATACTACTAAGGTTATACTATAAAGCTAGAAATAAAGCGAATATAGTCGCTCCCTAAGTATCTAGTAATTATGCCCAATTTATACTAGAGATAACTTTTAATACCTATAGCAGAGCTATTATATCGCCTCCTAGGCGGGAGCAATAAACTATCCTATTACGCGTTTCACTAAAAGATACCCTTCTAGCCTGGCTAGAATGTTGTTAATTGCAGTTAGCTAGTAATAGGAGAACCTAAGAGGGCTTTAATACTATTATAACTATACTAGGGATATCTAACTCTATGATTCAGTTGACTAGAGATAACCTAACGTCTCTAGCATTAGTATTATCTATAATAATATTATTACGAGAAAGCGGATATAGTATTATACCTCTTAGTATTAACCGACCTATCCTTAGACTAAGTATCCCCGGGAAAATAATAGTCCCTAGTGCTAAGGAACCTAAGATCAACTCAGGAGGCGAAGCTAAGCCTAAAGCTATTGCTATACCCTCTTTAACTAGCTGCATGCTATCGCCGATGCCTTAAAGTGTTATAGGCTTTAATAATATAGTCCCTATCTCCCTAACTACTCCTCTATCTCCAGCTCCTTTAACTCTAGTCCTCTGCTAGTCCTGCAGGGGCATAGCCCCTGCTAGTAGTTATACTAAGATTAACTCTAATACTAAAAGCAATGCTAGTAGGAGCCCGACTACGTCTTTAGGTAATAATAAATCGTTTAATAGGAGGAGCAGTCCCTTTAGCTTGCTTAGCTAGTCTAGTAATAAATAATATAGGGCGTGCTCTTATAAGGAATTCGCTAGCAAAACAAGAGCATCCAAAAGAAGTTGCAATTTATAAGAAAGATTAACTTAAGCTCTAAGAATAAGAAGGTTATAGCGGGTAGCAGAGTCTATAAAGCAGATTAATATAATCAATCTTATATAATCAGATAGCGCATCGGGTAAGGAGCAAAACATAGATCACGTTCTCATAACCTTCAACGAGTTTCCCTTATATTTCGCTCCTCTAATAAACTTCATCCTTAAGCATACTATTATTAGTTATATAACGACGTTCATAATTAAATAGCAATAGGTAAACCCCCCTCACTATTGATGCTAAGCCCCGCTAAAGGCGATTTAGCCCCTACCTAGTCCTTCGCTATCTAGGTTAGACCTCGCACGATTCCTACAAGGATATAGGCAGGCCTTTTCAAAAGATAAGGATAGACTTCTATATAAGTTAAAGCGGGGGGGAAAGCTTTATTAGAAAGAAATTCACTATTAGTTCTCTAATAAATTTCCGGGACGAACTATTAGAATACTATAAGTTTATTATAGTACTAAATTAAAGTATTAAATTAGTTTTTAAATTAGACTATCTCTACTATAACTATTGCTTTAACTACTAGAATCTCTAGTGAAATTAAATAGATTAATACGTGAAACGTTATAATAACTAGTAGAGGGCGTGCGCTATACCTTAATTAGTTTATAGTCTGAGCTAGACCTTTCGGAAAATGATAGCTACTTCCTTAGCTAGTCCGTGGTTTATAGTTGATCTTGAAAGATAAGATAAACGACCCTCGCGTGAGCGTTATGGACGAACGATAATCGAGTATAACTTAATAGTCATATATAACTTCAACTAGGCTATGCTTATAGCTAATTATAATTAAAAGATAGTAATTCTGGATAAGAGAGTAGACGGCTACTTAGCTACACCGCCTGTCAAAAAGGTCTAACCCTACTTTATCCAACACCGCCTTCCCAGGCTCTGCTTGCTTGATGCACAACCTAGCGATACACCGCTTGCCTAAAAGGTACAAATGTCAGCAGCAGCCCCCTTGTGTATATCACACCACCTTCCCTTGAAAGTTAGTAGGGTCTAATAGTCAACTCTGACCACTTTCCGATTACAGAGATATATCAGCTCAGAGGCTTGACTACCCTCGGACACCGCCTATGCAATAGGATAAATTATTTCTAATATACTTACTGCTTTATTAACTACTTGCTTAACAGAATCCCTAATCGATCTCGCAAGCTTCACCGCCCAAGGTTTACCTATTGCTTCTTCACTGCCTGCTAATTGAGCTCGATACTGTATGAGATATATCTACACCGCCTACTTAATTGCCCCGCTTCTCTCGATGCTTTGCTTTAACCACCAGCGGTCCATAGTTCGGAGGCCTATCCGCCTAAGTAAACCGCCTTTCAAATGCATATCGCGCCCTATATCAATATTTCCCTATTCAGGCATATAGGCCGATCAACCGCCTGCCCGAAATAGAACTCATTATTTGCTACGATTTGTCAGCTTGAACCTATTCGTTCTATTACAAAGTGCAGAACATAGATTCGTTATCTCAGCTATTGCTCTATAGCATATCAGACTAGTATTAACATGCTTTCCTTGAGCGCTATGCCTATGCAACTAATTAGATAGGTCCTAATGCAATAGTCCTATAGGATTACCCCTCTCTAGCAGGCGTTTCTAAGACGCTAAAATAAATAGTTAGCTAATGAGAAGGGAAGAAGAATAATAAACCTCTCCTTGCTAGTCTAATAACTTAATAGATAATTCAATAGAATGCTGCTAGCTATCCGAGCTATAATACTAAGGGGGCGCCTATAGATACCGTTCTAGTATATAGCCTATGCACACCGCTTGCTAAGAATAGAGCACTTATACCATAGCCTATATTAGCTATATACCGCCTTCCTTTCTTCTCAATAGAGTTAATAACATACCCCCTGCCCGAAAGCACTAGGGATGCTACCTCGGAGATTAGCAATACCGCTTTCCTTAATATCAAACCAGATACTAGCGCTACTAATAATAACCTTAAGAAATAGTAGCTTTTAGCTAGTATTATATACCGCTTACTTAATTTAATAACTATCTTTCCTAAATACCGCTTGCTTTAGCAGTTATATAGTAGAGAAGTAATCTCCTCTATACCTAGGTTAAGTTCTACTGCTTATTATATTAGTAAGCTGCTATTTAAGAAGCTTAACTGCCTAAGTAGACCGCCTTCTATTTTATATTATAGCTTATCTAAGCCCTTTCTTATTAAGATAAGGCTAGCAATAACTCTCACCTCTACGCGGTACTAGCTAGGAACCTATGAATACCTTTCGCCCCGGGGTATTTATAGAGCGAAGAAGAGTTAATAATAACTAGTATTTATCTGCTAGTTCGGGCAACGGGTGCGCATAGAGCTCCTGAGCCCTATTACCCATAAGCTATAAGGGAACGCTTTAAAAACCACCTAATCTATAACTATGAAATCGAGCCTATAAATAATAGATATATAGGTTATAGAATAGGATACTCTTAGGGTGCTTTTAGGCTGCTTTGCCAATAGGAACCAGGCTATATCGAGAAGCGAGAAGATAAAAGCATATAATAAGACCAGAAGAATTGAGAATAATATAAGCAATATAATATAACTAATCCTACCTATAAAAAACGACGAGGTATATTAGTTATTAGGAGGGATAATACCGCATCGCTTAGCTATCTTAGTAATAGAGAGGATATAGATAGAGGACCTCCTGCAAGACATAGTTAGCCCTGCGAGAGAGATTTTATAGGGTAGCGTGAAATAGATCTAATAGTCTATATAGCGTAGTATATAATAGAAGCGACGGAAGGCTGGATTAGCAGATAGCAGATATAATACTTTCTATATAGCTCGAGAGGATGGATATACGTATCAGTCTACTGCGAGAATAGGACCTTTTGAGGTAGCTATTGAGGATAGAACCCATAAGGAGGCTATTGAGGTTAGCTTAAGGAGCAAACTAGTGTTAACTTGCGAACTAGCAGTACCCTGCGAAGGAAGCGGAATAGGATTCATAGGGATGCAAGGTAGAGGTTCTATATAGGTAGACGCGCTGCGACTCTATGAAGTATTTTTAAAATAAATTAATACTTAGTAGTAGCAAAGAAAAGCATAATACTAAGCAAGATACTATAGAAGAAAGCTATTAGAGCTTACTCAACTGCACTTAGGATCGCTTTATAAACCGTGCTATAGATATACGGAGCTTTGCCTAATAACATAGGAGCAAATTCAAAGAAGATTAATATAGCCTTACTAGGAAAGCATATATACGAGCTATATAATAGACTCTCCTAGAAAGAAGCTAATATCCTAGCGCAACTATATACTAGCATTATAAGACTGAATTAGTACTTGCACTAAATTATTACAGCTGCCTCGGCGCAATGTACCTATAGGCAAGCTATATAAAACGGTAGAGCACTTTCTTTTCTGCTATATATAGTAGATAGTATACTAGACTCGGATGCTTTAGCAGAAGGAATCGCATAGAGGTAACCTATTATACTTTCTCAGAGGAAAGAGCATATCCGATCCTAATAATTAGTTGCTATATATAGATATTATTAAAGAGATAATCAAGTTTGCCATGAGTATGGAGAGGCTAGATGCACAGATCAGCTAGCAGCGGGACCACACACTACCTACAACACGCTAACCGACAACAACCCCCTTATACCCGACTATATTTTCAGAGAGTATAAATAAGAGACTTCAGATAAAAACATCACTTCGATCAGTAGGAGGACCTCTAATTGAATTGCTTTGAGAGAAGGATTATTTATTACTTTATTACTTAGAGGATTCTTTAATAGTATCGAATTACGCGCTATTAAGACGTTACGAAATACGCTACGTAGCACTAGCATAACCTACTATATAGTGATTCTAGGCGTATCCTAATGCAATAGATCTCAAGCTAGATTTAATATCTATTACTATTACGAGGGATATAGTAGTAGCGAGTAATAAGGATTTGCTATTATAAAGGGTATAAAAACTATCTATAAAAGCTCGATTAAACTAGATATACTAAGAGATAACCGAAGATATAATCGAGAGAGTAACTAAGACTGCTAGTAATAGCTAGCGGGTAATAACTACTCGAGCTATAATACTAGCTAAGGAACGCATAAAGCTTATTAAGGATAATAATAAAAAGCTACTCCTAACGATAAGTAAGTAGGTAAAAGAGTTATATATAGCAGTTAAGATTATATTCGATATATAGAAGAAGTCAGAAGCATAGAATAAGAACGTTAAGGTAGAGCTTTATATAGTCACTATAGAGCTATAGATAGTTAAGAGCGAGCTTTAGGCTATTAAAAGAGAGCTATAAGTAATAAAAGAATATATAGAGGATAAAAGCGCTAAGATAAATAAGAATCTCGAAGTAATTATAGTAGTAGCTATAATATAGAATAGCTTAAGTATATTATATGCAGACGTCGTGCGAAGCAGCTTAGGTAGGTAAGGCTACGACTTATAGGTAGCTATGCTAAGCAACGCGATACTATTAAGCTATAGCAACCCCTTATTCTATATAATTAATATATTAAGAGTTAATAAAGGGAGCGATAAGCCTAATATAGGTTAGCTTCGGGCTATAATAGAAAAGGAGATACGTGCGTTAAATAGATAGGGTAGCTAGCGCTATTGAGCTATTATAATAGACCTAAGGAATGCAGATAAGATCTAGATTATCTATTATAATAATACTAAGTATAAGCTTATTAAGCAGATTATAGAAAAGAGCTTCAGCTCCGGAATATATATGCTATAAGATAAGCTCTACCTTATGAAGGTAGATAATATAAAGCGAACTAAGATACTAGATAAGAATAGCAATATCAGGGCTAAAGTAGCGGAGGTACTTAGCTAAGAAAATAAGACTACTATTACTAAGATATCTTAGCTTAATAAGAAAGATATACCTAAGGCGTATAGGTCTATAGTTATATTTATAACTAAGGCTAGTGAGGCATATAGACTAATCTCTAAGGGCTTCTTCTATATTAGGGGGGAGTCCGGCATAATAATAGCATTTAAGCAGTAGCTATATCCTTAATAGTGCTATAACTGCTAGCAGATTACTAGGCATAAGGCGTACTAGTGCGAAAACCCCTAGGTGTGTAGATGCTATGCTAAGGTAGGCTACTACTACTCTATATGCTATAAGATGATTATGATATGCATGCTATGTGGCGGACCGTATAAGGTATTTAGTAAGAACTATCCGAAGCTATATCCGCATTCCTATAAGTAGGATAGTCGGGATTCTTTAGCTTAACATAAGGAAATAGGTTATAGTATATAAGAGTTTAATAAATAATAAGGCGCTACGTGATTTTATAGCTATAGTAGTATAGGAACTAAAGGCGTAGAAGATAGAAGGTAAGGTTATTACTATTCTAATAGGATATAGCAGGTAAATAAGGATAGTACTAATAGAGTAGAGGGATAAAGGAAGATAGGGTATTAGGAGTTTGCTATAAGTGAATAGAGACTTAGAAGTAGAGTAGCTGCTTATAGCATCGCTAGATATTATAGCAGCTATTATCCGGCTTCTAGACTAAAGACTACTAGTAGTATTAATATATATGCTAGTATAGAGCCTATAGATGCTTTAATAGGCATATAACCTGCTGAGATAAGCTATTATAAATATTCGAGGAAGAATAGGCAAAAGGGTAGATATTATCCTAGTAGGAGACTTTAATTACTATAACTATTTATAGGGAGGCGAGGATATATCGGAGGATAAGTAAGGTGAGGCGGATCTAATTATCGATCTAATAAGTAAGTACTCGCTTCGCAGCCTCCTTCTATAGGGTATAAAAACGTGGGAGAAGAATAAGGTAGTAATAATAATTAACCTATCTCTTATATCTAAGGAGATAGCTAGGATAGTAGTATAATATAAGATATATCTAAAGGACTATAGCTTGGATTATTATATAATTAAGACGATTTTCAATATTATAGCGCCTGAGATAGAAGGTTATCTCTAACTCCTGCTAAAGAATACGCTATAGAAGCAGATTAACGAGAGGATAGAATTAAATCTTTAGCAGGTGCTATCTAGAGGTATAGTATAAGAGCAGACGGACTAATTAATATTAGCTATATATAAGGTAATAAAGGTATTAATACTAATAGCTAAGCCGTCTTAATATACTAAGAGGTAGTAAATAGCTAACCTCACCTAGCTCTAGCAGATCTATATATATTAGAGAAACCAGGCAAGGGTAGAGAGGAGAGCAGGCAATAGATAGCTAGAACTTAAAGAATAAGCATATATAGCAGCAAGGTAGTATTATAATACTATCTAGAAATAGAAGAAAAGCTACTAGGAGGACTTTCTAGCTAATAATACTAATATCTAGAGGGCTGCGAAGTACCTTAATACTAGTAAAGGGGTATCTTTCGATAAGATACCTTAACTAAAAAGAGCAGATAGCTCTTAAACAGAAGATGCTATAGAGCAGGCTAGAGAGCTACTTTCTATATTCTTCCCTCTCCTTCTAAGTAATATTAAGAATAAGGGGATATAGCTATAGAGATTGCTAGTACCTTTCCCTAACCTTATGCTAGGAGAGGTAGAAAGATAGCTCTTTATAGCTAAGTTATAGAAAGCTCCTAGAGAGGATAGTCTGCTAGTAGTAGTATAGAAGTATATATAGCTAGTAGTAAAGGAAAGGGTACTTATACTCTTCTAAACCTTACTAGATAAAGGGGTATTACTAAGGCAATAGCAATATATAAAGATTATCCTATTAAAGAAACTAAATAAGAGTAACTATAGTATAGCAAAAGCCTAGCAACTAATCTTACTTCTCTTAATACTTAGAAAAGTACTAGAGTCTATCCTAGTAGAATATATCTCGCACTCTATTGAGATATTTAGCCTCCTTCCTATAAGCTACTTTAGTACTTATAAGCAGAGATTAGCAGAGCAGGCGCTAGTATTGCTATAGGAGTATATCTATAGAGCGTGGAGAAAGAGAAAGGTGGTTAGTCTAGTTAGCTTTAATATTAAGAGAGTATATAATAGGGTATATAAAGAGAGGCTACTTTAAAGACTTAGGGCACGGGGTATCCCTAAGAAACTAGTAAAATAAGTTAACGCTTTTTATTCCTATTATATAGTAAGTATTTTAGTTAATAGTTATAAGTCCGAGGCTCGTCTATTACTATAAGCTAGGCTGCCTTAGGGCTCGCTATTATTACTTATACTCTTCCTCTTCTTTAATGCTAACCTCATATAATACTAAATTAATAAAAACAGGGGCGCGCTAGCCTTTGTTAATAACTATATAGCGTAGGTTACTAGCTAATTATATAAAGCAAACCGCTAAGGTATCTAAGATATTATTAACCGAGCACTTAAGTAGGAATAATAAAGCAGGGCGACCTTTAAGATAGATAAGATAGCTATTATCTACTTTATATATAACTAGAGGCTGCTAGCAGATTTAACTAGCTTTGTTATTAAAGGCGATACTATCTAACTAAAGAACTATATTAAAGTACTAGAGGTAATAATAGATATAAAACTTTGTTTCGAAAAGCATATTATAAACGTAATAATAAAAGGGCTAGAGGCTATGCTAAGGCTTAGGCAGCTTAAAGGTCTATTACTAGTAATAGCTAGATAACTCTTTATTATAGCTATAGTACTAATAATAGACTATATATCAAACGTCTAGAGATATAGATATCGAGTAGCGCAGATAAGAGCAATTAACCGAGTGCAGAGGATTAGAGCGTAGGCGATTATAGGGATATTTAATATAATAGCTATAGTAATTACTAAGGCGGAGGTAAGTATTTAATTAGCATAAGAGAGATATAATAGAAAGTTAATAATATTCTAGGTATAAATGCGAAGTCTTCTAAAGACTTATCTGCTTTAATATCTATAGCTAGTAACCTTTAGATAGTTTCTATTACCTTTTTAGTTAATAGCGGAGGCATTCTACGACCTGCTACTTAATAAGCTAGAGATTATTAAAGCATTTTTAATAGTCCTATAGGAAGAAAGAATATATATAGAAGTTAATAATAATATAGCTAAAGCATTAGAGGCAATCTAGTTGGGATAGGTAGTGAGGATAGCAACGAGGAGCTTAGCAAGAAACGGGGTTATAAGCTATGGAATAGCTATAACGCTGCCTATATTATTCAGAGGGGGTAGCGGCATTATAAAGGCCTCACGCATACTCGCTCTAAGAATAGAGTAGAACCTATATATAGCAGAGCTAGTAGCACTAGTAGAAGCGGTGAAGTCTCTTCTATAAAGGCTTAAATACCGGGCTATCTATATATTCACCCGTAATAAAGCAGCTATATTAGCTATCTGCAACCCGTAGTAGTAGTTAGGTTAACGAGAGATTTGCTAACTATATACTAGTATATAAGCTCTTTAGAGAAAAGGTAATAGAGTAATACTCTTCTAGCTTCTATTAGTAGTAGAATTAGATCTATTAAAAGCAGCTAAAGCAGCAGCAAAGGAAAGTATAAGACTAAGCAAGATGCTATAGAAGAAAGCTACTAGAGCCTATTTAACTATACTTAGGATCGCTTTATAGAGCGTGCTATAGATATACGGAGCTTTATCTAATAATATAGGGGTATACTTAAAGAAGATCGATATAGCTTTGCTAGGAAAGTATATATATAAGCTATATAATAAGCTTTCTTAGAAAGAAGCTAGTATCTTAGCGTAACTACGCACTAGTATAGCAAGACTAAATTAATACCTATACTAGATTAGTGCAGCTACCTTAGCGTAATATACCTATAGGTAAGCTATAGAAATAGTAGAGCACTTCCTCTTCTGCTATATATAGTAGATAGTATACTAGACTTAGATGCTTTAGTAGATAGAATCGCATAGAGGGAACCTATTATACTTTCTCAGAGGAAAGAGTATATCTAATACTAATAATTAGTTGCTATATATTAACGTTATAAAAGAGATAATTAAGTTTGCAATAAGTATAGAGAGGCTAGATATATAGATTAGCTAGTAGCGAGATAATATATAACCTATATACTAACTAATAAAAACCCCCCTATACACCCTCATGCTATTAATAGCAGGACTAGCTTCAGCTGCTAATAATAGGATGCCAAATACTTTAGGAGATAACCTCAAGATAGCCTATTACTAATACCACGAGTAACTATAGTATTAGCAAGGCGTCTTAAAGGTAATATATATAGGGATAGATAGTACTTATATAGGCTTCTAGGAGGTAAGGATATGAACGAAGGTGGAGATTATGTAGATAATCATATAAGCCCTTAATAGCTTAGCTGGGGCGTAATAAACTATGTATGTATGTATGTATTTTCGGATACTGCATACTGTAGCTGCAGTGAGTTGCTTCCCCTCGTACCCTCGTGCCATCGACAGCAGGACTAGCTTCGGCTGCCGACGATAGGACGCCGAACACTGTGGGAAACAACCTCAATATGGCCTGTTACTATAAAACATGCTATATATATCACCTTGCTGGTGTCGTGTGCGGTATTATAGTAGTCAAAACCCCAACAGCAGGATAGACTATAGTCAGCGAACATGAAATATAGTGACTCTCTCCCTCATAGGTATAATAATAATAAGCAGGTTAAGACCTATGCAATCTCTAGATATAATTAGATAGTGCTAGAGAATAATAGAGAGATAGACTAGTGGTAGTTACTCCTAGCAAAGGTTTTCTCCTAGCTGTTGTTAGCGGGCTATATCGTGTTTCCATCCACGTTCGCATCACTGAGGCGGTTGCAAGTCCTTGAGAATATGGGTAGCGTCGGGCAGGCTGTCTCAGACTGGGTCAACAACTATCTGATTGCTCTCGCATCCATGCTTTCAGGCGTCGCATCTATCGGCCTCGCCTGGCTATAGTTCAAGTGGCGTGCGAACTACGTCTGGGTGCACTAGCATATTGTTATATAAGAGGCTGCGTTTGGCTGATCTTCATAGCTTTATTTATTCACAGAACCATAGTCCTAACGCTAGCGAACTCGTTGATCGGGTTCTTATCCACCATTCTGTTACGGGTCGATCATATAGTAGCTTGGGGTTCGGTCTTCTGACCGAATATTGTGCCTTTTGGCCCGCTGGCTCAACGGTAGTAAACCCAAGCATTATCGTTCCATCACATATTCTGAACATTTACACAGCCCACGGAGGTCAATGATCGGCGACGTCGATAGCCACGACAACAGTAATCGGGTGGTGGCTTGTCGTCTCGTGCGCTCTATGCGGGGTATATCAATATTTATTGGATGGTCTCCGCTGCAAGGTGGATGGATGCTAAGGAGGAATGAGGGAGACTTCTGGGCAGAATTGCCTTATGCTTTGGACTATTATTACATGCTATTACTATATATATAGTATATACTACTAGGACGCTGCCTATTAGGGTATTGAAAATATAGACTAGTAGTTTCCTCTCTATAAGTATAGTATAACTATAATACTAAGCTATTAATCTATATATATATAACATGCTACCCTCTGGATTCTTTAGTATTAGCTAAGACGATATTTATTAGCCTAGTATCTACTCATATAGGTAGCGACGAGGAGAGTTATATTAGCAGGTCCTTAAATAATTAATAATAGACCAGCTATATATATAGAAGACTGCTTAGGCATACCTACGTATATAGAAATATATATAAGTATAGCTATATATATAGGAATATATATAGGCATAGCTATGCATATAGAAGCTTATATAGGAGATGCTATGTATGCAGAAGCTTATATAGGTGAAATAGCTACTTATGCAGAGACCTATATAGGAGAACCTGCATATATAGAAGCATGCTTAGGAGAACCTGCATATATAGAAGCCTACTTAAGAGTAAAAGGTATAATAGGCTTCGCTAGATCTTATTTATTAGTAAGCTATTTCTAGCGTTTTTATCTTAACCCTAATAGCAGCTGCTTATTTAGTACGTGGTGGGTATATAATCTATTATCCTATATTAGCTATAACCTATAACCCTATACTACTACTATAAAAGATATTAAGTATGTAATCTAGCGAAGCCTATTACGCCTTTTACTACACCACCTATATCAATATACTAACTAATAATAACCCCCACGCACCCTCGTGCTATCGATAGCAGGACTAGCTTTAGCTGCTAATAATAGGATGCTAAATACTTTGGGAAATAACCTTAAGATAGCCTATTACTATAGTAATACTATGAGTAACTATAGCATTAGCAAGGAGTCTTGATAGTAATATATATAGGGATAGATAGTACCCGTATAGGCTTCTGGGAGGCAAGGATATAAATGCAGATAGAGATCATATAGATAATCATCTGAGCCCTTAACAGCTTAGCTGGGGCGTAATAAACTATGTATATAAACTTGATGGAAGGTCTGTGCTCGACAGACGATCCATCATTGCGAGGCGGACACCGGTCTTGTCATCCCTCGTACATAGTAGCCACACACGATGCATCAAGGTCGGCATCAAACACAGAAGGGCAGTAAATTTTGAAGTTCTATTCATCGCTATATTCGTGCTCATAAGGTTTTGAAGCCTAGATTGCCTCGGATTCCCAACGATGCTTGTTCCTGCCCACCACCAACCATTGCTCACATAGTCGGTTAGCATTGCCTTGAGAGACATCCGGTTCCATCTGCAGCAGCTCAGAAGCACTTTTATGCCGACCAATTACGACCTGATTCAGCCTGCAGGTGACGACGCAAAGTATGAGTTCGCGCGAAAACCAATTCAGGCGCGTCTATACAACCTGACCAAGTAATTAATTTGCCACGATCGACGCGACTACGAGTAAGCAGTGAGAGCCCGGGGGCTGAGGCAGTGAAGCCGCTTGCACTATGTGTCGCAAAATCTACTCTGTCGTCTGCCACCCGAGATATTCGTAATCCTATCTGGTCCATATCATTACTAGGGAAATCAACCCTTTCAACTTCTCTTTCCGCTAGGAGCGCAGAAAGGGATGCTAAATGCAGATTAGTGGCTGCTTTAGCACGATAAAGGCGGGACAGACCTAGCCCAACTCGTTCGCAGACGATGCAGATCTCGTCACCGAAAGGAAACTTACGACATCCGGGTCCCACTGCTCCAGATCATCGAGGCCCAGGTTAGCACCCTCCTTCACATATCCTTGCATTAACTCCATCATCGTGCGTCCTAGATCGCGCAAATCGTCTTTGGAGCTTAGCGCGTGATAACTTTCCTGGCTATCTGTACGTTCTGATCAGCTCGACGTTTCCTAGTGGGCAGCGGACCGAGGATTAGTTACTCAGCTTAACACAACTACTCGGGTGGAGCAGAATGCGCGAGCAGCTGAGACGGCCGTTGTTACAAAGGGGGTTCGGTGCAGAGTGAAAGAGTTAGTATAGATAGGTGCAAAGTTATAATATTTATTCTTCTCTAACCCTCTAATCTACTATATAAGGGTGCATAAGGATTAGAGGACTTATCTAGGGAGCTACCTAGTACTCCCTACTTATAAACTTCCCTAGGATAGCCTATTACCCGGGGTGCTACTAGTATTCCCCTTCTATAGACTCCTAGCATAGCTTATTATCCGAGGCGCTACCTAGTATCCTCCTTCTATAGACCCCTATAGGGTAGTCTAGTAAGTCTGATCTTATCTAGGCTTATAATACGATCCCCCTTCTTTAAACTAGTCTATCCTTAGACTAAGCTACTCTATAGTTATCTAGAAGGTACCTAGTGCCTACCTAGTTACTTCTTATAAGCTTTCTTAATTTATAATTCCTATAGGTCTAGAATTTAGTATCCCTAGGTCTAGCTATATAACTCTTCTTTAAATAGCTAGGTAGCTTAGAGGAGTAATTAACTAGTAGTAGGGTATATTATCCTCTACCCTAGCTACTCTTATAGCTCTATACCTAGGTATTAAGGGACTTTATAGTTTAGAGAAGCTTAGAGGAGTAGTTAGCTAGTAGTAAGGTAT